>ML776851.1:1563029-1576005 GCA_009831015.1 Picea engelmannii | reverse complement strand
TATATATATATATATATATATAGAGAGAGAGAGAGAGAGAGAGAGAGAGAGAGAGAGAGAGAGAGAGAGTAGAATATACATGATTGCGTGAATAAAAAAACATACTATAACAACTAGTCTTTGATAAACAATACACATTCTTTCAAAGCCATGCTTCATGCCTTTTCTCAAAATATCTTATGTTGGCTGCATTCTATACTTTGTTTCCTGCAAGTTTAATACGCCATGACAAAGCACAATCAATACAATCAATATACAAGTTTCGCATATCTTATATAAAGCTATGGTAAATATGTTGATTGATTTCTTTATAACTATAATGTTATTTGGCATACTTAATTTGGTACACTATCTTTTTGACACTAACGTGCTTTGTATACAATAACATTGCAGGTCTTGTAACAAAAGGGTATCATGGATGTAAATGTTGTGGACCTTCTATAAAGGCTAGGTGGTCCAACCACCTACGAAATTTGGTGTACGACTGCTCGAGGGTATTCCTCCCAGAAGACCACCCTTATAGAAGACTTGCATATGCTTTCAAAGGTAAAGCATAGAGCACTTGAAGACCTGAAATAATGACACCAACAAATTGGATTAGGGCATATGACACAAAGAAGGAGAAAGAAATGGAAAAAATGTTTGATTCACATTTTTGACACCTATGTTGAGAAAATGCCGATTGGGATGTAAAGGAAATCTTTATTTTATGAGCTTCCATATTGGGAGCATCTTAAGATTGGTCGCTTACTAGATCCCATGCATATATTAAAAATTGTTTCATCTTCTTTATGGAGGCACATATCATCGAATAAAAGTGACACATTGGTTGTTAGGAGAGATCTTATTGCTTCAAATGATAAATAGAGACATTGGCCAAGAAAATAAAGTAGAAGAGAGGTTGGTCCCTCTTGGTCTTTTAAAGAAGGTGTTGTCCCATGAATTTTGAAGAAAGATGATGTTTCTATGGCAAATAATGTTATATTGGGTGTGAAGGCATTTTCTTTATATGGGTCGACTCTACGACATTGCTTCATTGTGGAAGGGCATTTATCGGGGTTGAAATCACATGACCATCTGAACCTTCTAAGGGTATGTATGTTGAATACACTATTCTTCTTCTATAGTGTCGGTAAAAATATGCTATGCACTTGCAATTTTATGGCAATTAACGACGTGCATGTCTATTTTGTAGTTTCATTATCTTTTTCTCATGCGTGTTTGTGTAAACCATGACTTCGCCTAGGACTCGCGATGTGCCATATTGAAATTAACTACATTTGTGTGTTGGAACACATCAAAGGAGATTCATATCACTAGCATTCCACAATGCCTTCGAGATACAACTGAGATTGTTTGTATGTTTGAGAAGGAACTACCCACAAGTTTTATGGACTTGCAAGTCCATCTTCTAATTCACCTACCCAAGGAAGTTGAATTAGCTGGGATGCTCTCATTTCATTGGATGCTCTTCTTAGAGAGGTACATGAAAAAATTGAAGGGTTTGTTCGATAGAGGGCTCTATGGCGGAGGGGCACATAGTATACAAGTCATTCTATTATGTTAGTGAGTACATCAAGAAAATTGATGACACACCAGGGGCGATGTTTTGAGACGACCAACAGGATGAGGACAAAAGGGAAGGGGAGCTACTTCAAATGAACAGAAAAAGGTGCTTGATAAAGAGTAAGTCACTTATATTTTGTCAACTTTGTACATAGAAACTATTTATTTGTTAATTATGATAATTGAAAAAAATAAATAGCATACATTAGGGGAATAAAGTCACATCACAGTGAGGCAATGAGATAAGGTTATGGCTCGATGTAGTGGTTAGAGCCTTGACTGCATCATTGTTCAGAACCTGATTGTAGCATGAGCCTGACAAAACTTGCAAAAACGACCACTCACAATTTTTTTTTCTTAAATTCATGTGAAATATTTGACAATTGAGAAAAATAAATATCATACACCAGAGGAATACAGTCACATCACATTGTTTTGAACCAATGATAAATTGTATTTGTGAAATTTGATAGATGGAAATAAAATTGTTTTTTAAAATAAATCAAGATGATATGGAATTTTAAGAAAACTTTGGACGTTGTTGCAAATTTGGGTGAATAATAGAAGGTCAACATAGTTTGACTATGTGACTGAAAGCTATAATAATTGGTCGAGGTAGGAACTGTTATAGCACAAGTTGTAGGTTGGGAAAAGCCCGACCCAACCACAGAACGAGTGCTACAACTTGGGAATCCTACACCCAATGTCACCTCGATGTAGGTCCCACACTTCAAGGGTGACTAGGCCAATCTAGGGAGGCGATCCCGATGACCCTAGGGGGATTGAGATGGAGATGGATATGGATGGAAATGAGGCCCCTATGGGTCTATTATAAATGGAATGAAGGGTAGGGAGAGATGCCTTGTAAGTCAAGTAAAGGCTGTCCCACAGGTATAGTCCTTTTTCGGATGATTGTACCTTCCCAAGACACAAGAAAACACACCTTGCAACATTATATGTTAGTTGGATCAAAAAGTTAATCTTACTGTCCCTAATTTGCAGCAATATATGACAATATATATCAACAATAAAAATATACTATAAGCTGATCAATAAATGCTAAAGATCAAGTAGAAAATGCAAGAGAAAGACTAGTAATTGACTAGCTAAACTCAAGATGAAAAACCAATACTCTTAGCATAAAATATAAGGCTGTTGTAAACACTTGTCTGCAACAAATTATATCAGCCTTATGGCTGTAACATCAAATATATTACAGCAAAAAAATCAGCCACTGAAATCCCCTCAAACTTTGCCAAAACGTGCACTAGGACAAGGAGAGTAAATGTGCAAACTTTGAGCAAAAACCAATGGTTGACAAGAGAGTTATTAAAGCAGGTATGTTAGGGTTTCTGCAGCTCTAATGGATGAAGATGTAAATTTGTAACAACATCAATAAGTACCCCCTAGATGGGGATTCCCTAATGGCTGTGAGGTGCCCAAGGCACAAGGAAAACAATCCACTCTGCAAAAGGTAAAAATGAACGAAATTCACGTTTCCCAATGCAATATTTTATTTCTCCAATACAAAAAATCAATGACTAGTGTCTTTACTATTGGGTTAATGGAGTCACAAGGAGCTTAGAGAAGCTACCACCTTGGGGGTGTAAGCCCTTTTACTCCCCAATGCAAGTTTATCTAAGCTAGGGTTTAAGCTAAGAGGGTGTATGCCCTTATACTTCTCTTAGCAAACCCTTAATCAATGAGATGAAGCAATAAAATGGTGAAGACTATGGTGGGGGTGTATGTCCTTATACTTCCCACCTAGCTCCTAGTATAAACAATACTTGACTTGAATAAAATGATAGCAAGAGAGTAAAAACCATACCAAGATCAAGAGAGATTCTAAGACAATCCACCACAAGAGCTAGAAAACAACCTTCCAAGGCTAGCGCATCACTTCTTCCATTAACCATTCACAACCATAGCCATACATAAGTGCACAAGAGCTAAAAGAGATAAGGAAGCCAAAAATTTCAGACCAAAGCCTCTCACAAGAGGAGAGTTATGATTTTAAAATGAGATCTTATGATCTCTATTTATACAAAAATTAGCTAACATAGCTTGTCCACAAAATAAGGAGTAAAACACAAGATTAGGGGTCAACAACCCTAATCTTTCCCCCTTAACAGAATAATATTAAAAAATTCACTTAAAATTTCATCTTTTGCACAATTTAAACCCTAATCTAGGATGACATCACCCCTTTAGGGGACGTTTTGCTACTTTGAGGAGGTCTATGGTGTTGGAGAAGCATGGAAGGGCCTCCCAAGGCCATGTGTCAAGCATCTAAGTGATCACATTATGGTGAAGACCCTCTTCTAATCAAAGCGTCCAAGTGCAAATGAGTGGCACCTCACCACCAAGCCCTAGCCCCAAATATCATGATGCCATGCTCAAAAGTGGTACGTTTTGCCCCTCCCGGGAAAATCGTTTGGCAAGCAATGGGTGGGCTAGGTCGTCCAAGTCATCATCAAGGTTGTCCAAGTCATCTCTCTCTCATCTGGCATGCGGGCCCTTGGCATCCAACCTGTGGGCTTGTAGCCGCATGGAAGCCCCTTTTTCCCATAGAATGAGGGACAACCCCTTCTTGGGTCAATACACCCTAAAATACCAAGAGATAAGGAAACAAAGAGGAATACTAATGGAAAATGCTAAGTATGGTCGGGAACGGTACGATGGCTCATTAAGGGATTTCCCAGAAGCAAACCCATTCCCAAAGAAGACCACTTACTAGGGCACAATGTCAACCACCAAGGTGAAGCAAGGCAAAAGGAATAATGTCCAAGAACATATCATGAAATCTAGAGCAATCTAAGATACAACATAATCAAATGGCTTAAATATTGAAATGATTCTCACCATAATACTGACTTGTACCTCATGGAGCAAGGCCCACTGCCTTCTAGAAGCCAACTGGTGTGGTGGATGCCATCTGTAAACCTGTGACCATCTATGGTGGTGAGTGGGGTTTCCATCTGTGCAAAGGGTATTGTTGGTCATTTATTCTCTCGACACTCCATATCTGCAACCCGAGGGCCTCGAGACATCATCTCCTTGGTTATCCACAAAACGGGGATAACAAAAACTAATATCCAAAATATTAAATAAGCAACAACAACAATAAATTGATAACGACTAATTAAATTTAAATTTAAATAATTCAAATAGATTGTTTTAAAACTAATTTCATCATAAAATTCTTTTGTGGATTAAACTAAAATCCAAGTTAAGAAAAAGAAAAAAAATGCCCTAAAATTTTCCTAAATAACACAAAAAACTTAATCACATCCCACTACTAATAATGAGAGCGGATAGTGAGACATTACTATCAATAAGATGTGTACACTTGATTAAAACAAGTTCAGGGCCTGCAAATTATTCAAATAGATAACTTAGGGCTCTTACCAAACTGTGTAAGGAAAAACTGTGGCTACAAACACTGTAACCACTAAAAAGTGGGAAGCTAAAGGAAACTATTTATTAACACAATATTTTCTTATGAAATCCAACCCTCACTATCCACTCCATCATTGAATTGATCCTCCATAATACCCATTACAACCAACTTGATCCTCCATAATCCCCATGACAACCAACTTGATCTCGAGATGCTGCTACGTCATCTAGAAAATGCTACCACGTGTGATCACCAGACAATATTGGCAATTGCTACTCAACAAAAATTGCTTGCTCACCCAAATTTGCCATCCACTTCACTAATAAACATTTGGATAAATTTGACAACTCTGAATATTCTTCTTCTATTTTTTCCTGGCCACTGGTAACATCACATGAACATGCTCCTCGATGGTGGGAGCATTTAATGTCATGTCACACCCACTCCCACACTCCCACCTTGTCTATTCATTTTTAATCCAAGTCATCCCCAATTCTATGACTATGGCGATTGCTCCCATGTTGCCACCGAATCTCACCCATCATCTCAATCGACGTAATGCAATATACGAGAGACATAAATGGTGGAAAGATATAGTGTTGATTAATAAGTGTCATTAATATTGTACTAACCAAACCATTTTTATATCTCTAATATATCTACTGGGTGGAAGATGATGAGGAGTTGAACATCGATGTTTGCCTCGCGCATGAGGTGATTAAGAATCCCCGATGGACAACAATGAGTACAACATTGACCCCTCTACAATAAGACCTTGGATCAATAAACCAATAATGCATGAGATAAATGGATTTTAAAATAATAATTAAAAATCATTTGACTTGTTAATGTTGAACTTTTAAGTAATGTGAAAATTTTATGGTCAATACTCAAACTAATACATAGTCAATGCAAACTCATTACTCTATACCAACCTATGGGCATGTATAATAATATATATCGGGGTGGTAGTTGGAAATGGCTATTTCAATTATCAATTGAAATTAAATGGATGTGGAGGGACTTTGCAACATTGGATCTGGTTTTATCTTTTTGCATGGCGGTTTGTGTTGAGAGAAGGATATATGTGTCTTTGATAGAAGAAAATACTTTGAGAGAATTAAATATTCTATACACCTGTTGACAAAAGAAAAAAAAAATAGTTATATACAAAGAGGAGGGAAAAGGAAATATGGACCGTTGATATGAGAAAAGAAAACTAGAAATCACATCCATATATACATCTAATTATCCTACACAACTCTTTTTTTCATGTTCCACTCCTCCTCCATCTCTCTGTTGTTGCGTGCTCACTTGGGTGTATGGAAGTGCTTCCAATGTGTTATTTGTCTGCCCCTATGTTCATGACTGTGTTGTGTTATTTTCCCAGTGTGTTGCATGCGTGAAATTGGTAGAGGTTGGAAGTTCAATTTGTTGTTTTTCTTCATATGAGATATGGTCGATATATTATTACAATGATGAGTATTCCATATATAGGGAACATATGCTGACCATCCATGAAAGGATGTGTCCCTTGGATAATCGATAACTATTTATTATTATCATTTACTTATTATATATAGTATTTAATAATAAATAATTATATTATTAATTATTAATCTAAGAGAATGTCTTCCCGATGTTGTCCAAACATCAACACTCCCTCTCAACAAGGGAAACTTTATGCATCATGCCAAGCTTGTCTCTAAAGTATACAAACTTCACCCTAGAATCATGACACTTGTCTGTCAGTCTTGGGAGATGTCTCTCTCCCATCTGAACCGAGGAGAAACTCCTTCTACGACTCTCCCTCTAAGCCAATTAACTCTCTATAAGATCAGACTCACTCTGGGTCCGCATGTAATAACATATAGCATCTTGAGTCTTTATCATTCCTTTTCAAATCACCATGACTAGGACAAAGACCACACCAAGATCTTTCACCACAGGTACACACCTATGAGAGAATGTCAGCCTGATGCTAACTGACACGTGGAAATCACTTCAAGCACCTCGAGTCCATATTATTTCTTATCATGATCAAGGAAGGACTACCCCTTGGCCCATTTACCACAAATGCACCTTTATGATAAATGTATCCTATCTCCCTTGGTCTGTAGCCCAATATAGGAGAAGGTCCACCTGATGCTGAAACATCGACACTCCCTCTTAGCTAGGGAGGTATCTTTCCACAATAGTACATGACTACTATCCAGTGGTACACAACCACTGCTAGTAGCACATAGCTACTGTCTAGTGACATAGAGTCACTGCCAGTGGTACACAACCACTGTAGTAGTACACAACTACTGTCCAGAGACACACAATCTCTGCTAGTGGTACACAAGCATTTTAGTAGCAAAATGTCTCTCACACATGGCACTCCCATGTGGAATTCTAGAGGCTACTCCCTCTAGAAACACTAGGTTCAAATCCCCATAGTGTGTGACGTCAAGGTCAACTCCCTTGACATGTCCTCATGTGCTCTCCATAAGGGACGTTGGGTTATCCTTTCTCGGATAAGTGTCCTCACATATCAACACACTTATCCCTTCTTGGATAATCCCAAACCCACTTATCCCTTCTCGAAAAAGTGTCCCAGTTATCCCTTCTCGAATAAGTGTCCTCACAGATCAACTTAACTCAGTTCACAGAGGAGGACGATTTGGAGAATGTGTGTCACACATGGAACTCCCATGTGGACTTCTAGAGGATAATCCCTCTAGAAACTCTAGGGCCAACTCCCCATAGTGTGTGACATCAAGGTCAACTCCCTTGATATGTCCTCATGTGCTCTCCACATGGGATGTGTCCTCATGTGCTCTCCACAAGGGATGTTGGGCTATCCCTTATTGGATAAGCATCCTCACAGATCAACACACTTATCCCCTCTCGGATAATCCCAAACCCACTTATCCCTTCTCGGATAAGTGTCCTCACAGATCAAATTAACTTAGTCACAAAGTTGTACGATATGGAGAATGTCTCAGGAAGCTACAAACATCAACACTCCCTCTCAACGAGGGAGACATTCTTTTCCACGCCAAGTTTGTCATGGAAGTACTCGAACTTCGTCCTGGTTTGGTAAGAACATCAACAACCTATTCATCTGTAGGAAGGTACTGCACCAATACTTCCTCTACTCCATGTCTTGGAATAACACTGGAATCCAAAACATGTCCAAATAAATCTGTAAGGATCTTGCGAAGCCACATTGCTTCGCGAGCTGCCACACTCAATGCAATGTACTTTTGTTTTGTGGTGCTCAAGGCCACAAAAGTATGTTTCCCGCTACACTAGGAAACCATGGCAGATCCCAAAGTGAAGTAACACCCATAGGTGCTCCTCCTGTCCACTGCGCTCCCTTCCCAATCAGAGTCAGTATATCCCTACAATCTCATGTCAATATTGGAAGTATATCTTAGACCATGTCCAACTGTGCCTCGCAGGTATCTCACCACATGCTTTGCAACAATCCAGTGTGTCTGTCTCCATTGACTCATAAACTGGCTAAGTGTACTCACTGCATAACAAATATTTGGTCCGGTGTTAACCGGATACATCAATGATCCAATCAACTATTTGTATAGATTCAAATCAATTTTGTCAGAATCAGAAGAAGACACACTTAGTTTCTTCAGATTCGTCACCATTGGTGTAGCCATGGGCTTCAAGTTCAGCATGCCAAACTTATTCAATATCTCAACTGTGTACTTCTCTTGACTTAGGAATATCTCATCAATTCTCTTCCACACCTCTATTCCCAAGAAGTAGTGCATCATACCAATGTCCTTCATCTCAAACTCAGAGGCGAAGGAATACTTGCATTCAACAATAAGTCTCTATGTACCGGTGAGGAATAAATCATCAACGTAGAGGACCAAAATCAGGGACTCACCATTAACAGTCTTGTAGTACAGACTAGGATCGACAATACTTTTGTTGAAACCCAAACTCATAAGGTGCCCATCAATCCTTGCATACCAAGCTCGAGGTGCCTGCTTGAGTCCATACATGGCCTTCTTCAATATGCACACATGAGACTCCTTCTCGTGTATCACGAAACCATTTGGCTGCTCGATGTATACTTCTTCCTCAATATCTCCATTGAGAAAGGTTATCTTTACATCCATCTGATGTACTCTCCAACCCATGGATGTTGTAGGGGAAATAATCATCCGGATAGAAGTGTATCGAGCAACATGAGCAAATGTCTCCTCATAATCTATTCCCTCCACCTAAGATAACCCTCTAGCAACAAATCTCATTTTGTGCATCTCAATGATCCTATCAACTCTGTGTTTGATCTTATAGATCGATTTGGAACTCACTACAGACTTCCTCTTGGGTATCAGAACAATATCCCACACATCATTCTTTATGATGGATTGATACTCCTCCATCATGACATTTCTCCATACCTGATGACTAGTTTCCTCCTCATAACATGAAGGCTCAAAATGAATGATGTGGCTCATAGCTGTGGCATGAAACAAATATTTCTTAGGTCTCTTGCTCACTCAGAAGGTACCACGAGGAGTTGCATGTCCTTATGCCTCCTGCAGATTCTAATGAGCCCATGCAGGTCTCTTCCGACCTATTGCAATATCTCTGGGAACATTAACTGGAACTACAGGATCAATGAGACCAATTTGATCAAAAGGCTCAACTGTCTCCCTCTAAAAGGTAATGTCATCTTGGACCATATTTGACATATAGAGGTTTCCTCATGAAACCAATGTCTAAGACATATCGAGGTTTCCTCATGGAACCAATGTCTCATAAGACATATCAGTTTCCTTGTGAAACAAATGTCTTGGTTCCTTCATCTCACCATCTGAGGCACGTCAGGATGAAGTCTACATCTTCCCTTACTAGTCCACACAGGACCCTCCAGGGAGAATGTCTCATGATGTTTCCACAAACATCAACACTCCCTCTAGAGTTGGAGGTGACTCCTCTTCTATCTATGCTCCCTATGACACTGAAAGTAGCTCTTCCTCATTCTTTGGAGGTAACTCAATCTCTTCTTCCTATTGATGTAGTACAACCTTCTCTACTTGGATCTATCACTATAGTTGTGTTGGAGCCACTATGAAAGTAAGAATATCTGTTGTTGGGCAAGTTGTTGGTCTATTCCAATCCATAAAATCCTATTGTAGGTTATATGGTAGTGTTGCAGTTGACTTATGTTCGTGACTGGTTGTATCCATGATCACTAGAACTGTCTCCGCTATATGGCATGGTCCCATTCTGGGAGGTACATTGCTCCTAAGACTTCATGTCTCTGAGCATCATATCTGGAAATGTCTCTCCTTGATATCATGTTGGAAGGTCTTTCCCTCCATGTCTGCCTCCATCGACTGTCATTATGGCTCCTTCTCAGAGCTATTACCCGTGACCTTCCCTGAACAAGAAACAATAACAACAAAAATCATCTCTTAGAGGAGATCAATTTATGTTGTGCACAACTATATACAATAACCCTCCAAATGATATGTCTTCTACTATGACCAACACACATCCATCATATACTCGATGTCATATGGATACCAACACACATCCATCATATACTCGATGTCATTCGGCTAACCATGTTGATTTTCTAGTGTTAAATTAGACAAGCACAATTTTCTGCAAGTGGTAATTACTTCCAATGATATACGATATTACTTTAGTAAACAGTAGAACATCACTAAGTGACTCGGAAAAATTCAACTTCTTAGTCTCTTCCTCAGATCACTTATCCCACGTGTGAGAGAGAAAAAATATGTGTGTCTATTGTTGTGTCTTTCAAGTGTCTTTTTATAGTAATATTAGATTCATCCAAAAAGATACGTCTCTTTGAAAATTAAATTAAATTTTTCTTTCCTATAAAAAGTTGGAGAATACCTCCCGTAACTACCCAAATATTAATTTGGTTATAATCCGTCCACATAGTGTTTGACTTTGTTAAATTGTTCCTCCATAATTCATGCGATTCTTTGCATAAATATAGGTAGAAGTAAATATGCAGTATGTTCCTCATATTTAGGTAATTAGACATTTTTACTAGAAATTACTGCCCACCATAATTTATGGAATTCTTTCTATAATTTAGGTAGGAGTAAAAAGTAAATATGTTGTACATAGAGATTGTAACAACCCCATAAATTTAACACTCCCAACATTTTACTCCACTCTCATTTTCCTGGCCCTCCTGTGAAGGAGTCAAGCCCATTTTCCCGGGCCCTCCTGTGAAGGAGTCAAGCCCATTTTCTCGGGCCCTCCTGTGAAGGAATCAAGCCTAGTCCCGCTCTGATACCATGYTGTTTTTCTTCATATGAGATATGATTAATATATTATTACAATGATGAGTGTTCCATATATAGGGAACATATGGTGACCATCCATGAAAGGATGCGTCCCTTGGATAATCAATAACTATTTATTATTATCATTTACTTATTATATATAGTATTTAATAATCAATAATTATATTATTAATTATTAATTTAAGAGAATGTCTTCCCGATGTTGTCCAAACATCAACACAATTGGATTTGAATATGAATTTGCTCGTTGGAAAATTGAGATGAGAATTAGGAATTGAATTGAGATGAGAATTATGTGGATATTGTAATTTCTACGTTTCTCTACTCTGAGTAGAGGATCTTCCTTTATTTTTGCAATTGTTATTATTAGATAACTATCATTTAATATCTATGTCTCTCTTGTTGTAAATTAGGGTTGAAGAGAAAATTAATATGAACCTTAGCACTCTTTTAAAATATCAATTTAATCTATTCTTGAAGATGTATCTAATGATGGGTGGAGCGCCCACTCGAAAAATTAGACTTTTCAAAACTTGTAACACATTGTTTATTTTCTAGCATCTAGAAAATTATAGCTAGTAGCAGGGCTAGAAAGTTGCCCTGAAGTGAAACTGAAATGTAAATTACATGTCCCTCAATCTTTCTAACAATCAGTTATTTCATGCAAATGTTGATGGTACAACCTTCACTCCACAGAGTTAGTCCTTTCATTTCAAAGGTGAAATTGTTATGATTATATGTATGGAGTTCAAAGTATGCATTTGTGTTGTTTTGGGTTGTGTATATAATTTGTTTTTCTGTGTTAGACAGGGTTCATTGCTCATGCCCTTGGTGACATTGTTGTGAGTATATGTCCACACATGCCCTTGTGTCTTTATGGGTTGTGTGTATATTATTTTCATATTTGTGGGTCAACTATTTGTTTGTTGGCCATGACAACATGATGGTCGTGGATAAGAATCCCTCCCAAGTGATATACATGAATCCTTCCAGTGAAACCTAGGATTCATCAAAAGATCTACACTCTGAATCCGGTAACATATCCTTAAGACTTAAATCCTAATTTTCTATGACTTTTATGGTTTTTGGTAATGAAAAATAGGATTCGCTAGTTTTACAAGCCGTTGCTTTGCGTGTGGTGGAAAAAGAGAGAGCAAGAAGGAGCCTTTCACTCAAAGATCGAGGGGGATCAAATCTATGACATGAGTTCCATAACCATCCACTCAGAAAACACTATAGTTATCCAAAGAGCAGTCTGCATTACTAGAGGAAAGTTTCCGAGAGCAGACCACTGTGAATTCGATAACATGTCCTTAATCCCTAATTTGTAATAAGTTTATTTTATTTCCTTTGTTTTGAAGTCCATGCTCTTCATGGGTTTTACCATAGGGGTTGATCTCATTTTTTAATGGGATCCAAGTGAAAATAGAGGAATGCACCAACCAAGCAGTTGGATTTGTAACCTTGATAGGTGCAAGTCCAGACTAGAAGAAGTGACAAACATACAAGTAGGTACACATTCTCCCTTCAACTTTCTTCTTCAAAAAATGGAACAAATAGTTAACCAACCTTCTTATTCAAAAAATATAGAACAAACAACTAATAGAAATGGAACAAACTGTAACGACCCTAATTAAATAAATATTTAAAGATTGTAAAGTAAAATTAATTAAAGAAAATAATTGTGATTAATTAA
>ML776851.1:1524226-1553216 GCA_009831015.1 Picea engelmannii | reverse complement strand
TTTCTGTCATGAATTCAGTATTTATTGATAAATCTAAGTTCCTGAAGTTGTTGTTATGAGAATCACTATTATGCTAAGAAGTTATTGTTTCAGTTTACGAAATAAAACGTTTATGAATCTTAATGATGTTTAGAAGTATATGGGCATTACACAAACAGTTAACCAAATTTCTTCTTCAAGGAATATAGAAAACACATCTAACAAGTTAAGTTAGGGAACCGTGATACTAATCCTAAAAGACCACAAATAGTTACCAACAAGACTCACGAAAAGAGAGGTTGAGTAGCTAGGTAGGAGCCTCGATGTGATATAGTGTTATAGTGAATTTTTTTTAATCTTCTTGTATTTTCTTAACCTTGATTTTCCCCTTTAGATTTCAATGTATAGGTCTTGATTCCTAGCTATCATTGAAATTGATGCAGGTTAGTGTTCAAAATTTAAATAAAATAATAAAATTTAATTTAAGATCATAGTTTTGTAAGATTTAAACTCATGATTTTTAAGGAGAAAACATGTGTTCTTATCCGTTAAGTTAATGTTATTATCTCTTAGGTTAGACCCACTCAGATTGAATTATTTATGGTATCAACTTGGATCTAAAGCTTAGGGCTCCACTCCATGAGACCTAAAATTTAAATATAAAGGTCACAAGAAGAAACACATGTATGTACGTATTTTGCTAAATAAAATTATCCAATACTCTTCCTTTTCTATTTGTGCTTTTGATAGATGCTTAGTTGTTGCTTGTTCTTTAATTTGATCTCTTTTATGGACTCCTTAGCCAACCTTGTTTAACACTCCTCTCTTTCTTTTGATGGAAAAATGAAGGCCATCTTAGCCCATCCCCTTCGAAGATTTCTTACCTCTTTAATTTTCTTATCCCAAACAAACAAGGGATAACCTAAGACAAAGATCACTCGTGTGTGATGAATGATGTCCCAAACAAAATGGTGCTACAATTAAAGATGATTAAAGTTAAAGGGGATTGGGTCATAGTCCTCTATTTTTTCTTTGGTAAAAGAGATCGACTTCTAAGTTGATTATATGGAAGGGATGATTTTTTTATTGAACTTGAACATTCTCCAAAAGAGAGAAGCTTTGAACTAGGAATCGATCAGGACATTTTGCCATGTGCCCTAATCGAAACTATTGATTGCTCGACATGAACTTACCTCTTCTAAGGCTAGGGTTGATCATGTCCCATTCAACAATACTGCCATCCACAATTTATTAACAGGGGTCTCAGAGTAGGAACATTCTCGTTTCTCAAGCGAGCTTAAAACAAGATTTAAGTCGCCTATTAGAATTCCACCTTCCTATGATAAATACTCACCAATGGCCTAGAGGGAGTGCCAACACTTATTCTCTTCTTGGTAGCTATTAGAAGTGTAAACATTGAAGAGGTGCAGGTGGTTCCCAAAATATTTATCTAGTAAATGTGTGAATAGCTAGTGTTGGGTTTTCCCAACCAAGATGAATTTTATGTCCCTCGAGTCCAAAGGATGCAAATTCTTCTTGATGCCTATATGTCACTAATACAAATGCCATGGATGGCTCTCCAGAACTTATTGTGAACCATTTGAAAGGTGTCATCTAAATTAGTTTCTAGAAGAAATACTACCATAGGACATTAATTCCAAAATAGAATTTAGACACCTTTCTATTTCTTTTTTTCTGCCCAATCCCAACAATTCAAGAGATTTACTTCATATTTATGTTGGGAGGTTTTATCACCACTATTGAAGATGTTCATAAGAGTGGCTCAGGATTATAATACCTTATCACGAGTCCCATATTCTTCCCTCTTCTTAATTGGTTTTCCACCTTAGCTTCTCGTGTGACCTCATCTCTTCCTTGTTCTCTTCCTTAAGATTTTTCTAACCTCATTATAGGTAAGGATTCCATTATGAGCTTGGCGTATGAGACTGATAGGGGAATATTCAATTGAGGATACTTTGGGAGATTTTGGACCTAAATCTTATAGGATGAGGGGGTTCAATGAACCAAGTTGTTGCAAAATGGATATAAGCTTCAGGGACTTCTTAAAAAGGGAAAAGCTCTAGCACCACAAATTCTTTGGCTAGGGCATCCCTAGAAGGGATTGAAGACATGGGCTTCAACATGTTTTTCTTATGACAACTTGAGTGGACCTAATGGTTAAGAGCATTTGTTTCCTCCAAGGAGGTCATAGGTTCAAATCCAGAGGGGGGTAGAGTTTGTACATGTTGTCCTGTTGTGATAAGGCTAGAAGGGTAGACGACCCCTGTAATAAAGGTCCAACCCGGTGGGCTTCGGGACGCCTTGACCCTTGCCAAGTTACAAGTTTCTAGTATATCTAGCTTGCGGGCTGCTAGATATACTCTGGGGTTATTTCCCATGGTTAAATGAAAAAAAACATGCTTTGCTTGTGGTTCTAGAGCAGGGTTTTCTAGGGCTTTTGAACCCTCACCCAAGTCTATTGTGCTAAGGAATTCAAAGTGTTTTTTCACCACCAAGTCAACAATTCCTCTCAATGAATTAAATTGCTTATTTATTGGGGTTGTCTTCATAGGTGGATGACTTTTGTTTTTCTAGAGGGCACTTCTTCTACCAACTACTTATCATTTTTCTTGCAATCTTTTATGAAGTAACCATGTTCTTGACAATTGTTATATTTTAACAAAATCTTATGATAGTCTAGTGGCTAAATGTGGATCCAACCATCCATGTTTCATTGGATGACTTCTAGGATGCCTTTTTCCATATCAACTTCTACACAAATTTTGGCACAAGTGAATTTCCCAAATTTAGGCTCAGTTATGTCAATATAACAAACCACAAAATTCTCAATGGGAATCAAAGTTTGATCATCCTAGTAAATTGGGGGAGGTGGGAGAGCCCCACCCATAGGGGAATGACATTGGGCACATATGATTTGGGGTTAAAATCTAGATACCAACTATTAAAATGAATTCCCCAAGGACCTTTGAAGTAAGGACCATTGTGAAAGATGAATTTTCTATCTTCTTTGAGAAAAAACATAAAAACATAGAAACATCTAGTGCAAAGTAAAGTTTACATCTTGCCCTTGATTAGAGAGAGCCAATTCCTTTGGAGCCAAATATCCATGGATCGAGGAGAGTGAGAAATATAAGTAAATTGACCAATATTATCCCTCTCAAAGAACATGAATATTATTTTGCAAGGGGAGGTCAGAGGAACCATAATGCAAAGAATCTAATTAAAGTGTTCACAAATATGGAAGGGCCTAATTGAGAGGAAGTTGCTTTCTTTGTTGTAGAAAATACAAGGGATTTGAAGGTCAATAAGTCCAAAGAGAAAGAGCTACATGGGGACCTTGAGTTGCTCCCACATCCTCTTATTATCATGGGAGAAGAGCGCATAAACCCTCATCATTAGCATGCCAAGGCACTCTTCATCAATGGATTCCCAATGATAAGTATGTGTTATTAATATAGCTTAAATATGAAGTTTTCAGATTGATGGTGTCCAACTCTATATGGTCCAACAATTTAAACAATGAAATTAAGCAATTCAAAGGAAAAAATGAGCAAGGTGAGCAATCTATAAGACTCCCTTATGCACACAATTGTGGATTCAGAAAGTCAAAACTAATTTTAATTCTTAATTCAACTCTTGGTTTAGCATTTGTTCGTGCACAAAATCTTGTCAAAGTATATGCCTTGGAAAAACCATTGGATTGTCAAAACTTTGAAGTATTGTTTGTTTGCTTGTTTTGAGGAAATCAATCTGGTCTCTTCTCTATTATTTGTAGAGTGACTAGGCATATGTCGCCACAACAACCACCCAACAATAGACATTCAACATGAAACATGCTCATTTGGGTTTCGAACCTTGATCACCATGGAGATAATAACTCCAAGATGTCACTCGACCACAACTTATTGAACTAAGGCATTCTTTGTTGCAAAGGATTTAAGGAGACATTCTCAAATAGTGAAAATTGAGACAATTCAAAAATCTATTGTGACACTTAAAAAAACCTTACCACTGTTAAGCCACAATAATATAATTGCTCTAGAGAAAGAATATAAAATATAAAGTGTTGAGACTCCCAATGCTTCCCACTATAATGATTCACTCATTTGTTCTGACAGTGAATGTGCATATGGTCATTTAGATATGAGGACGATGAGTTTTCCATTTAAACGGATTTTTTTTGGGATCCTTGGTTATCCCACAATGTAATGAAGATAGTTTCTTGGGATCACAGACATAACCACTATGGTTTGAAGAATGCACCTCTAGTATAACGACTTATGCATTGGAAATTCTATTACCATAAGACTAAACAATAATTCTATATAGCAACAAACTCTTTTATCTTTTCATTATTCTATAGCTTATCCTAGGATGGAATTTCTATAAAAGGCATTGTGTATTATTAATAACTTCTACTAGGTAGAGACTATTGTTATCACATTTCTTTATTAGTTAACCAAACTTTGAAATAAATGTTTATTTAATTTTTTTAAGGATTTATTTGAAGCCTCATTGGATCAAAGCCATGTTTTATCATTGACAAAGAATTAAAAAAAAAAAAGAATACATCAACGTATGTCAACATTAGGCTCATCACATGTCAACCTTAGTGTTTGGGGAAATGAGATGGCTTTTTTACTCTCACTATTTCATGTAAGGGAGAGCACATCGTTTGAACCCTCCCCTCTCATCGACTCCATTCTCTACACGTTGATCCACATTAACTAAAACACCCACTTCCTTATATTGTAATAAGTTGTTCACGAGGAGGAAAATGATGCGTGACTTCAGTGAAAACCCACATATTTTTTGTTTGTTTGTTTGGAAACTCTTTGCAGGAGGCTGCTCTTAATGTCTCTTGATATCCTTATAACTAAGATGTTATGGGTATCTTGTGTGTATTTAGGGAATGTTGTTGTCTAAATGTTCTATGTTTTAGTATTTTTCGTCAGAATATGGTGATATAAATTTGGGTGAAATCACAATTTTTTGTTGTTTAAATTGCATTTTTGAATGCATAAATGGATTTAACATGCTGAAAAACCCCATGGGGAACTCGGATTATATAGACTTAGCCATTCAAATATACAGATCCAACAATTTCCGTGGGAAAAAACCAAAACTTAGAACGTTTAGACTATGACTTTAGTTCAATGGATAGATAGGTAAGCAATAGACCTTTGATCATGGTAGTTAGTTTGAGATATCGTATCCTTGACCCAAAGTATGTTTGATATACTACTTTATCTTTTTCTTTTCATTGTCATGTTTCACTTTTCGATATAATACTTTATCTTTTTCTTGTCATTGTCATGCTTCACTTTTCTCTCGATTTCTGGTGTTTTTCTCAATTTGCAACTAGTTGATTTTATTTTTATTGGAATTTATGTATAGTAAATGAAAAAATGATTATTTCTTCAATAGAAATCTTGAACTTTTAATGGCTCAAAAGCCTGATTTTTGGTCAAAGGCATGGATTAGAGAAATTCTGAAAGATTTAAGTGTGACAAAAATCTAGATCAGACAAAGTTTGATAAAAATAGTGGCCAAAAGCTAGAATCAAAATGTGGGTTTGATACCAGATGAAATGAATGATGTTCATTTATTACATATCCAACATAAGAAGGATAGGCAACTAAAATCCATAAAGGAGAAATACATATGAAAGATAAAAAATAAGATATGAGTGAATGATATTACAATGACCTCCATGACAATATATATACACATTTATGTCGAATGGTCTTGCCCTTTAGTTGGGTCACGTCCCTTAATTAGGATATGTCTATTATTATTATTATTACTATTATTATTATTAGTGTTTATTACAATGAAATGAACAATGTTCATTTACTAAATATCCATCATAAGAAGGATGGGCAATTGAAACACATAGAGGACAAATATATATAAAATAATGAACAAGATATGGGTGACTGATATTGCAATGACCTCTGTGACGATATATATAAATATTGATTAGTCACGTTGGTAGAATGGTCATGTCCTTTAGTTAGGTCAAGTCCCTTAATTAATGTATGTGTGTATTATTATTATTTATGTATTTTTGTTTATTACATCACATATCCCTTCAAATATGCTTTGTCCTCAAAGCATAAAAAGTGTGCCTTTATTCTGGCTGGTATTGCTTTCCTGTTATTATTCATTTTTGAATTGGTGATGGTTGAGGACATGAGATGACATGATCTTCTAAGCATTGAACAAAATTGTCAAATTGTAAGAGAGTCTAACCATCCTAGTTCAATAATTCATAGAACATTGCACTTATATGATTCCCAAGATGAACTTTTATTATGAGACTCAACTGCACTTGCATCGATATTCTTTGAATATGGGTCATTTATTTTTGTTCAAAATGATGTTGATATACTAATTGGTCAAGGTATCAATCCTAGCGATTAGGATGTAGACAAGGTGTCTTTGTAAATTGATCTTTCGTTCTCATACTTCTAGTGTTTTCTTGATTAACTTTTGGTATTATGTTTCATATACCCGAGTCACCTTTTTTATTACTAAATTTCTATTACTAGTAAGTACACTTGGATTTTCCATTGTATGTACTTTGATATATGAAAATATCCTCATTTCAACTTAATTTGCATCTTTTTGAGTTGTGATGTTGAATAGATTTATATTGGTTCCTTTCTCCACTAGAATTTTTATGTCTAAAGAGTTATGTAGTTCCATAGGCTTAGTCATTATCTCTTTATTAATTGATGTTTATTTCTTGATAAGTTGCTCCAACTTGTTATGTAGTGACTTTATATCATTATTTAGCTTTTTAATTGGTGTAAGCAAGCTTTGACTATGATTCCTTAAGCATGAAAGTTCTTCATTATTTTATGACTTGTCGACTTTATTTTTAATGTCTTGATTCTTTGGTTTCTCATATTTTAACCCTTTGATTTGTTCAAGCAACCACTACTTAAGGTTCTTAGGGTGAGAGTTTTCTTCATCCTTTTCTAATAACCTTTTGATGAGTTTCTCCTTAGGATCTTGATTATCTTATTCTAACTTCTAATTGCATTGCTTCACATCTTTTGACTTCTTGATTTCTACAAGTTGTTTTTTACTATGATCTTTTAGGCGAGAACTATCTTCGTTTTTTTTCTAAGAATTCATCGCCAAATATATTATTAGGATCTTTATATTTTTCTTGTTGTTTCACTAATTCATCTTCTAATTTTTTATTTGTAACACACAATTTTCAATTTGTTTATCACCTTGATATTCTTTCATAGTAAATAGTCTTTGATAATATTGGAAGAAGCCTCTTTAAACTTCTAGGATCCTTACACATTTAGAATTCCTTCCACAATAGGGACATTTAACGACAAATCTATAATCATTTGTGGAATTCATGGTTCCCAGTTATACTTATTCGATAATTAATTGGTGTAGGAATGCAAAGGTCCCACAAAAGTGATGTATTTTAGTATCTTCCTTCAATATCATCCTTGTATACCTTAATACTTCACACACACACTTGATTTAAGGCCTTGGTCTTGGAATCTCTATTATCCCTCTCTTTTTGGAAATAAATACTAAAATTTAATACCACCTTGATTTATATGCTTCTATAAAGCTTAGGTAATAAATTTAGCACACCCCTTAGTGTAATTGATCAAAGAATATTTATTTTTTAAATAGGTAACATTGATAAGGATACTTCACCTATACATAAATATGTTTAAATGGGGATAACACTGATTAGATTATTTAGAAACTATTTATAAATATTTTTTATTTATTTATAATGCAAATAAAAACTATATAGTCATTGCAAGCTATATCCATCTTAACCAAAACAACGGTTAACCTTAGAAGCACACTGATACCATGTTGAGAATCAAAAGGTGGGAAACATCTCAAGGTCAAAATATTAAGAAAAATAACACATGCATAGGTCAAAGGTGAAGATACCACGATTTACATTGTAAAACCCTCAAAGAGGGACACATCCATAGAGCAATAGAAAATTTGTATTTCTTCTAAAAGACATCTTACATCAAGTGACATCATTATTGGGCATCTCTTTGTCTCTTGGAAAAATGACCCTCATGATCTTCAAATAGAGATTGTGGACCAATGCGTTGAAGGATACAGATCAAGTGTCGATACAATCTAGAATTTCAAGACCATCGGGTCACTTACGAACAAGATATAATCGTGATTATTAGATGACTAAAGTACAAAAGAACATGACTATTACATAAGACCAAGTTAGTCTTAAGCAACCCCGCATTTTCTAATATCCTAACATTATTTTGGTTCTAAAGAATAGTTGAAGCAAATTCAGATTAGGTTGCAAAATTATGTCGTCATATCAACTCATGGACTTGAAAACACAATGCATGATCCTAAACTACTACTTTTGATATTGGTTGATAGTTAGTGTGAATAGATATTTTATGTCGTTGTTTTCATATTTCTGTGGTGGGGAGTTTCAAAGTTATTTTCCGGATAATCCACAGTTGAAGCCATATTGTCATCGACGTTTCAAATCCAAATCATGATTCATCTTCATGACCATTTTTCAAAGATAAGAGCTGCATATATACATAATAAATAAAAGATGCACTTTATGTCATATTTGGAAGCAGTGTAATGATATTCAATTCAATAATGGAAAAGGCACAAGATATTTTTCCTAGTTTGACACAATGGTAACTGTTAGTCTCTAATTTTGTCTTGGTTAATGAGAAACCCTTGTCCTAAACCCTCCTTACCCATTCTTCATTTTCTGTTTTCAGTCGATTTCAATTTTTCGATTTTTGTATTTTGTGGTTTGCATTACAGTGTTTGATAATTTATTTAAGTTTGATTTTGAAAACACATTGTTTAAAATTGAGGTGTCTCCTTATATGTCGTTTGAATTTCAATTTTCAAGTTTTGCTAAGTTGTTAAATGCGCTATGGGAATAAGCCTATTCCCGTAGCGCCAAATAATCATGCCATGATATGCGTCTGCCATCCTGATTTCGTTTTGATGACACAAATCGTGGATTGAGAGTTCACATGCGTCCACGAAAGCTTGGCAATCATTTCCAAATCCGACGGTTTCATAATCTAATTGCTGTGTACGCGCGTAGGACTCATTTCAAATTACCCGTTGTTTGATGATCATTATATGTTACCTGTTCGAGTTGGCTTATTTCAGGCTTGCAGTGAGGAATGCAGGTATCCATTCAAAGCAACGGTATACATTAACAATTGCAGGTGGCGAATTTGGAACCCGAGGACGACAGTTGCAGAATTGTGTTTTATGGCGCCAAAGAGGAGCGGACAAGTTGCCAGAATAGAACCAGAGGGTGCCGAAATTCTTGAAGCCTATCCTCAGATGGCTCAAAAGTTCAGAGACGCCGGGTGGTTTGAGTTTCTCACCACTTTTTAGGGTCACGATGAGCAGGTTTCCATGGAGTTTGCTCTGAATTTCGATGGTCACGAGGTCAAAATCGGTAAGATGTTGATGCTAGTGACAAAACAGACTATTGCAAAGGCTTGCAGGCTCGTGGTTGGAGGGGAAAGATGGTGGAAGAAAGAGTACGTGGTTACTGAATTTGTAAATCAATTCCTCCTTCCAGATAAACAGAATCCAGATTGGAGAAGGGGAATACCTCACAGCTGGGTTCGACCCGAATGACACACTGCTCTGGTCGTGATTCACAGGTACATCACCTGCGAAGGAAGGTTTTCATTGGTCTATATCTACCATATCAGAATACTAATTCACTTAAATGGTGATTACCCTTTAAATCTCCCTTATTTTCTGCTTAAAATCTTGACAAAGATGTCCAAGAAAGTGTAGTCACTTTCTACCAATGCTAAAAGCAGTCTTTTCCATCAAGTTCTGATTAAAACCCTAGTCATGTCTGCTTTGAACGAATTACAGAAGCCCTGGAGCTAGCTCACGCAATCCTTAAACCCTATCACTCAGTCCAATAAGCAGAAGAAAGGCAGAGGGAGGAAGACCATCACACACAGCCGAGATATTTCTGATGAAAACCCTGTGAAAGATGAGTCTTCTGATATCAAGGTGACTAGGAGGAGTAGAAGTAAAAGACCTAGATGGGAGCCTAAAATTGAAATGTTTCCTGAGGAAGATGTTAAAGGGGAAACAGATTTAGATAATGATCTTGCTGCTCAAACTACAGTCAAGCCTGAAATGCCATCAACCAGCAAAAGAAGTGCTGCAACCAAATGGAAAAAGGTTAAAGGTGTGTGTGTATCACAGAAACCTCGAAGAAATTCGACTAGGGTTACCAACAAGTATAGGCTGAAGTCAAAGGCAAGGTTCAATCCGTCAATCAAAGAAGAAAACACCATAATCATAGAAGATGATTTTGAGAATGATGAAGCAAGTACCAGGAAAAGGGAAAAAAGGACCCCATTGCCCAAGAAATCTGTCATCAAAGGAAAAAGAATACTTACACCACCTACAGGCCCTATAAGAAGAGCCTCAACTAGATTAGCAAAAGCTAAAGAGATGGCTAAAGGCATCAGTGAATCCCCTGAGGATAAACATGATTACTTGGAAGACTCAGATCACTTACTAGATGTACCTGGAGCTTTAGATTCATCAAGTTTTGAGGAAGAACATAGCTCATAATTAGTCTCAAAGTACCAGGTTAAAGCCAAGGAACCTAGTGTTTCCTTAAACCTGAATGAAATTGCACCTTCTGAAGAATGCTCAGGATTCAGAGTTAAAATTAGAACTGATAAGGAAAAGATCAAGGAATTTCAGAAAACAATAAGACAATTAAAGAAGGAGAAGGTGCAGATAGAACAGTGGAATGCTCGCCAGCAAGAAAGGATTCGGGGTCTTAAAAAGAAGAAGAAAGAGCAAAGGACATTGCTTAAAGAACTCAGGGAGATTAATTTCAAACTCTACTGGCACAATGTTGTGCTAACCACAAAGCTCAAGCAAAAAAATGCCAAAGCCACTGCTGTGATTATATCCTAAAGGTAACATGGAGATTTGTTACAATCATGTTTAAATGTTTTCCAGGAAATATGGCAAAGCCTACTCGTTTTGGTCAGTGAAATGCTAAGACTTCGATCAGTTTTACAGAATCAAACAAAATTCCTATTTTGTAGAGTCAAATGTAATGCTGGCAATATTTGCTATATCAAGCTGTTGAGCTGTGATCTATTTTGGGGTTGTAGAAGCTTTTTTTTGGGTGAAATACCTTAGGAGTTAGATACTTTTCGATTCTGGTCATTAAAGGCTGTACTAGATGATAGGATCTGGAAGTTTTATAGATAGTTTAAATAGACAGAAGAAAGACTATGTTCTGGTCAAAAAATTGGAGATCCAGAGAACCTTTTTGTGGAACTCATTGTAAAAGGCATTTATGTTCAATTGACACTTACTAGCAAAGGCATATGGATGGTTAGACCTTCTTTTTTCTGCTATGTTATTTCTTTATTCATGCTTGAATTCCTTATTCAGATTGCAATGCATTTTGATTCTTGACTGTTAATTTATATAGTGAAAATTTTGCTGTAGAGATAATTTTCAAGTTATGATATCAAGCTGATAGTCTTGTTTCTTTATGATATATTGAGACGAGAACTCTTGTGAAGTTGACAAATTGAAGACTTCATCTTCCTTTTTCTTAAATTGGTTTAGTCTATCTATGTGTCTACCTATTATTCAGCCAGTGGGATATGCTATGTTTTGATCTTGATTTTCATGTCATACTGTAATCTTGACCCAGTTTTCAACCACCCTACAAAAACCAAATCATAAAACCTTAAAAATACTTTGCAATAAATGAATGATGCCCTAGCTTGCCCTCTCATAGTCAAGTGCAACTTTAGGGACTAACAGTAACTATAAACAATCTTTCCTCAAAGGGGCAAGTAGATAATGTTACTTTGGATATTAAGCACTTATATTGAGTTATGAATTACTAGAATGGGGTTCCATTCACAACAATAGGATCTCGCTTAACACAAACCTAGCAAAATCCCTTATGCCATCTCAACACTCATCATGGATCTAGCTAACATTGGAAACACTATACATTTTGACAAGTGAGAGGATGAAGGGAGAGGAGCTAGGGTTAGCCACATTATTTCCTTGACAATACCTAGTGCCATCCTTGAATGCCATTTTTTTATGCATTCCATTGGTTATTTGTGGCATATCACAACCTTAAGGATACTAATGATGGTTGGGACCCCTTGTGGTAATGGAACCTCATAATGCCTCAAGGTGATCTTGAAGTCTAACGACGACGACCCTCCACCTTTTGTAACCATGGATTCAAACCTAATCATTTTCTACGAATGTTTTTGTTGATATGGCTCATCCTACATGGATTTAAATACCATACTTCAAAATTTTGTCTACAATTTAATCCTCTATTGCAATTCAATAGATCCATCCTCTACATGTTCTCTAATGAAGTGACACTGAATTTTGACATGCTTGGTGCACTTGTGGAAGACTAGATTCTTGGCTAGCTTGAGCACTCCTTGATTGTTATAGAGCACTGGTGTAGACTCTGTCTGATGCATATTCATGTTTGAAAGCATCCTTCTAAACCAAAATGCCTCATAGGCTCCTTTCACTACTACTTGATATTTTTCTTCAATCAATGAAAGAGTTACCACATGTTACTTCTTGTTGGTCCATGTTATTTCTCCCATGCCAAGACGAAAAACATATTTATATGTGGATTTTATGTTATCCACATAGCCTTCCCAATCTAAATCTGTATACCCACATAGCCTGGGTCTTTGCTTCTGCTATACAAAATTCCAAAGTGAAGTGTCCCTTTCACGTATTACAACACCCTCTTTCTCGTAGTCCAATGTTTTTCTTTTGGCACTGTCTAGAGATGTAGCTCACAAAATAACTCAAATCAAGCCCAATGTTTATAAGATATATTAAGCTCCCTACTAGTTGCCTATCGACCGATGCGTTAACTACCTTAGAGTTAGTCTTCTATGAAACATTCAATTACTTCTCCATAGGTGTACACAAAAGTTTGGAATTTTTCACAATGAACCTATCAAGCAAAATCCTGGGATACTTTTTTTGTGAGAAAAAAAGTTGCTACCTATTTGCCAAACTTTTACACCTAGGCATTAATGTAGAAGGCCTAGATTGGTCATGTCAAAAGCTTTACTTAGATTAGATTTGATATGTTATATTATTCTTGCCTCATTACTTGTAATATGATGTCATCCACATATACGACCAAAAGGATGATACCATTGTCTATGCTCTTGACATATAGATTTGGATTTGAAGGACTCCACTGGAACCTCTGTTAAGCCAAATACCTATCAATTTTAATGTACCATGCCTTGGGTGCCTTCTTTAGTCCACAAATAAGATGTTTCTTCCTTGTGTAGTGTAGCTAGGGGGATAATATGGGGTACCTAGGGAGGTACCCAAGGGAAATAATAATAGAGAGGTTATCATGTATTGTTATGTATGGAGACCACTTTTAGTAAATAAGGCCTAGTGTGAACACAATAAATGTGAGAAGGCTTACTAGAAGGTTCCTTCTCTAGAATGTTCTTAGGTGGTAGGTAGTATTATATAAATAGGTGTAACGAATGTAATGAGAATGGTTGAAGAGTATTGTATTTGGAGCTTAGCTCAATAGGAGGTTTCTCGCTCGAAGAGGCAAGTGAACATGAGTGGAATCCTTCCATAAAAGGATCAATTGTAAGGTGTTACGCTACCCCAAGGGTTTTCTCTCTACATTCTTGAGTATTGATTATTTTGTGAATGCTTTGATTTATTTAGGAAGTTAAGGGTTTTATCTTCTACCTTATATTTTCATATTTGAGGTATATAACATTTCATATCAGAGCTCTTTCTTTGACCAAAGAAGGATTTTTGTTTTGGTGCATATTTTTTCAAGGGAAAAAAGGGGGTGATGCACTTTAGATTAAAGTTTGAAATTTTATGAGAAGAATTTGCAGAAACCAATTGGATAATTGAGTTTATCTTGAAAAAGTGTCCAATTTAAAAAAAAAAAATGCCCAAAACAAAGTCTGGGAAGTGAAGTTCTCAACATTTTAAAATCAACAATTTTCAAGGGACGACCACACTATTTGCATATCATATATATTTTGCTAGAGTGCTCAAATTTAAGTAAAACAAGTGTTGTTAGATGCATATTGATTGTGGAATTTCATAATCGTGTCATAATAGCCAATCAAAGAAGTATAGTCACAACAACCTCAAGGAGGTTCATTGAAAAATAAGTGATTTTCTTACAAACCCTAGTTTTATTTTTGGGTTTTTCATAGCAAGATGTATTTTACCGGCAAATATGTTGGTCCTAGTACTGAAGAATTCATAAAGTCTGACAAGAACATATGGAAAGAGAAGTGGAAATTTTATTTATTCTTTTATTTTAAAGAAGATGCTAGCACATGGTGGCAATCATTGGACCATGTCAAGATGATGACACTTTCCGATGAAGCAATGGAAAATTTGCTTTTAGATATGTGATATAATGTTTGAACAAAAGATAAAGAGAGCACTAAGGGGTTATTTTCATGTGGGCACTTTGTATTATAGGTTCATGGATGCATTCAACAATAGAAGGTTATTGTTTATACTAACCCTAATTTCATGCATAATTTTATCAATGTTAATTTGGCTAAAAGGTTGCAAGTACCTGCCCAGAATATTCAAAGCACTCAGGTTGATGGTGAAAATGTTCAAGTTTTTAAAGATTTGAAGCTCACCATGGATAAATATGTATTGCATTCTAATTTTCATTCCATAGATATGAATGATGTGGATATTATTCTTGGATATGATTGGATGGAATCAATGGGTACAATTAATGTCAATGTGCAAAATAAGTTTATCAATATTTGGTACAAGAAGAAGAAAATTACATTGTAGGATGTCTCTTAGTAAGAAAGAATGGCCCATAGGGGTAAGTAAAGAAGTTATTGCAGAGTCCACAGTTGAATCAGAGGTAGAGTCTACAGAAGGACATGATGAAAAGCCCCATGAAGGACATAAAAAAGAAGACAAGGAGCTCAATGAATCAAAGGAACACCAGGTTAAAGAGTTAAAGAAAGAAGAACCAATTGTTAAATTTGTTGTATATCACCATCCACACCACATAGATAAACAAACGTCATCAAGGCAGGGGTGTGAGCATCAAAAACCTTCTTATGTCTCGACATGGAATTAACAAAGCAAGAGAGGGAGGACTAAAAGCAATGCATGGAGATATCAGAGTAGTGCAACGAAGACGTGGATCCCAAGAAGAAACCAGAATCAAGAAACAATATGATTGGATAAGAAATTTAGCCAGCTAGTACCAAGCATGACCATCCATCCATCCTAGTGAAATGTGGACATGGTGTCCAATTGTGGCTTTTCCTCAATGTTGATTCTGGTTTCTTCTTGGGATTTGCATCTTCACTACATGACTCTGATATCTCCATGCATTGCTTTTAGTCCTCCCTCTGTTGCCTTGTTGGTATCATGTTGAACCATAAGAAGGGTGTTTATTCTCATGCCCCTGCCTTGATGACTGTTGTTTCTCTATGTGGGGTGGATGGTGATATGCAACAACTTTAGCAATCGATTCTTCTTTCTCCGACTCTTCAACATGGTGTTCTTTTGAGTCATTGAACTCCTTGACATATTTTTTATGTCCTTCATGGGGCTTTGCTTCATGTCCTTCTGTAGAATCTACCTCTTATTCAACTGTGGAATTTGCAATAACTTCTTTACTTGCCCCTGTGGACCTTTCTTGCTTACTAAGAGATATCCTGCAGTGTAATTTTCTTTTTCTTGTACCAAATCCTAATAAACTTCTTTTGCACATTGACATTAATTGTACCCATTGATTCCATCCAATGATATCCAAGAATAATATACACATCATTCATATCTATGGCATGAAAATCATAATGCAATACATATTTATGAAATACATATTTATCAATGGTGAGTTTCAAATCTTTAAAAACTTGAACACTTTCACCATCAACCTGCGTGCTTTGAATATTCTTGGCAAGTACTTCCAACCTTTTAGCCAAATTCACATTGATAAAATTATGCATGCAACTAGGGTTAATAGAAACAATAACCTTCTCTTGTTGAATGCATCCATGAACTTGTAATATAGAGTGGCCACATGAAAATAAACCCTTGGTGCTCTCTTTATCTTTTGTTCGAACATAAGACCACCTATCTAAAAGTATTTTTTTCCATTGATTCATCGAAAAGTGCCAGCATGTGTTAGCATCTTCTCTGAAATGAAAGAATAATGAAAATTTCCACTTCTCTTTCCATACTGGCCTATGGGACTTTATGAATTCTTCAATACTAGGACCATCATCTTTGCTAGTAAAATACATCTTGCTATGAAAAATCCAAAAATAGAACTATGGTTTGTAAAAAAATCACTTACTTTTCAATGGAGCTCCTTAAGCCTACTGCGGCCATACTTCTCTAATTAGCTATTATGACCACAATTATGAAATTCTACAGTCAATACACATCTAATGGCGTTAGTTTTACGGAAATATGAGCACTCTAGAAAAATATATTTGATATGCAAATTGTGCAGTTGTACTAAAAAAAACCTTGAGAATTGTTGATTTTAAAATGTTGATAACTTTACTTCTCAGACTCAGTTTCAGATGATTTTTTTTTTTAAATTGAGTATTTTTTTGAGAGGAACTCAATAATCCAATCAGTCTTACAAATTATACTCATAAAGTTTCATAATTGTATTTGAAGTGCGTCGCTCCCTTTTTCTCTTGAAAAAATCTAAAAAAGAAAAAAACAAATCTTCTTTCTTTGGTCGAAGAAAGAGCTCTTATACCTAATGTTATGTTCTCATATCCGAATGTATAAGAAACCATTAACTTCAATAAGAAACTAAATAATCAACACAAGAGTTGTAGAGAGAAAACCCTTGTGGTAGGGTAACACCATATATTAATCCTTATGGAATGCAACCCTCCTCAAACAATGTTTGATACATTCAAAATATTCTTCACTATGTTCATTACATTGCTAACACTCCTTTATATAGTGTTATCTATCTCCTAAGAAAATTCTAGAGAAGTAACATTCTAGTAGATGGAACTTTCTAGTAATCCTTCTTACATTTATTGTGTTCACACTATGGGCCTTATTTACTAAAAATAGCCTCCATACATAACAATACATAACAACATATCTATTATTATTCTCATTGGGTACCTCCTTAGGTACACCCATTTGCGGCCAACGAGATTCTTCCCTAGAAGAAGATCTATTCCCAAGTCTGATTTTTCATCAAGCTCTCATGATTGGTTGCCATGACCTTCTCCCATTCAAGTCTCCCTTTTTCCTCCTCAAATACTTGTGGCTCAAGAACTCCCTAAATATTGGCCATAAGAGAAAAGTTGAGCGTGTCAAATTTATTCTTGCTCTTGCCTCTTGATGATCATCCCTTGATATTTTCACCAAATCGAACATCACTAATGGTGTTGTGCCACCACTTTGGTCTCTTCAAGGGATCCTCTTCATCCAAAGCAACACTTTCACCATGACTTATGATACCTATACCTATGTCATTCGAATGTTGATTTGGGTTGGTTGCATCATAATGTTGTGTTGGATTCTCTTCATTAGAGTTTGGAAACATAGAAATTACTGACCTAAGAGACTCCTCATGCTCATAATCCTCGCACTTTAGGTGGAGCTTCTTGAATCTTAACACCTTAACCCTTGGCCATAATTGGCTTCTCTTCGATGATTTTGATCCTTGGAGAAGTATTCAAAGACCCAATTTCTTCATCAACTATGACGTCTATGTTGAAACTCACCTTGTTGGTGTCAAGCTGCTTTATGACTCTTCTCCAACATACAATGAAACCTATATGGAACACACTTGTTCTCCAACATACATTGGGCCATCTTTTTTATAGTGTGATTTCATCTTTCAATCACTCCATTCTGCTATGGAGTGTAGGGTGTATTGAATCATCTTTTTATACCGTGTTTAGCACAAAATTTGTTGAATTCTTTTGAACGTAATTTTACACCATTATCATACCTAAGAGTGATAATGAAACAACTAGAATATTTTTCTACTAAAGATTCGAATTTTTGAAATTCATTAAACACATCAAGTTTCAATTTTAGGAAATACACCCAATTTTTTCCATTGTAGTTGTCAACAAAAAGGAAAAAAATACCTGACACTAGTGATGGATGTTGTATTCATTGGTCCACAAACATTTGCATGAATCTACTGAAGGACTCTATGCACTCTGCAAGCTTTTCCTTCATCAAACAAAGCTTCGTGTTGCTTCCCTCCCTGGAAAGGTTTACAAACACACTATATCTGTTGTTGGATGTTAGGAAGTCCATCCACCAATCTCTCTTGAGCCAAATGAGAGAGGTATATTAAATTCAAATGTCCATACCATTGGTGCCAAAGTATACTATTGTCTAATGCACCCTTGGCTAGTAATGCATGCTCCTTGACATGTCCAATGCCAACCAATTTAAATAGTCTATGATCTTCACCCAAGAGCAACAATCTTCTTGATCTCTTTGTCAACTATGCAACATTTGTGATTGCTAAAGATAACACATATATGGAGGGAGTGCCTCATAATTTGGTTAATTGATAATAGATTATGCTCCATTTCTAGCACATAGTATACATTGAGGAAAATCAATGTTTTTCCTCCAAATGAAATATGCACATTCCCTTTACCTGTTACCTTGAACTCTTCCCCACCACCAAATATCATTGAATCCTTAGAGGATTCACAAGTGGTGTACTCCGAGAACCAATCTTGCATGTTGGTAAAATGTCAAGATGCACCAAAATCTATGTAGCAAGTAGATGTCTTGAGATGTAATTTGATTTCTTCATATGGCCCACTTTTCCACAATAATAACATGTGATGTTCTTCGGGTTCTTGGTGGCATCCTCATCGTTTCCTTATCCTTTCTTATTTGTCCACTTTCCTGTGCCCTTGACATTCGCTACAAAGTCCTATTTTGTACTCTTTGCTCCACTGCTAATACCAAACTATTTATTCCACATGTCCTGCTATAAGGGCTTATTGTACAACTCTTGAAACTTTAGATCATTGTTTGTTATGATGATATTCAGGGCGTCAATAAAGTGCTCGTAAGCACACGGTAAAAATTTCAGTGTGATTACCACCATGTATTCCTATTCCATTTTCCAATCAATGGGAAACAACTATTCTCTAATGTCCTTGATCTTGAATAAATGCCCCTGTAATGATGCATTCTCATCCATTGTGATTGAAAATCACATTTTCTTCAAGAACAAGGCTCTTCCCTTGTTTGAAGTCTCATGCATCTATGACAAATGCTTCCAAATCGTTGTTGAAGTCTTCGTCATCTGAACTTCAAGAAACATTTCATCATACTTGTCATCATACTTGTCATGGTATTTGCCTGCATTGTTGATTAGTTTCTTTACTTAGGAAAATATCAACCAAACAATTGTACACGAATATGGCCGACATACACTGCTTTCATGTATCATAGTTCTTACCGAAGAATATCTAGTTGCGTTCCAACCTAATGTTAGGGAAAGAGGCCATTGCTACAAGTCAACAAAGTGCATAACAGAGCACTAACACATAGTAAAATGATAGAAATTCTTGTTCTTCCCTCCCTGAATTTACAATCCTAGAGTAAGAACACATGGACACTAGCCCCAAACACCTATAGCTGGAAACACGTGAATTTTTTATAAATCAACCCAAAATCAGCACCAAAACACAAATTTATGTCAGTTTCTCCTTGGGTTTGTTGAGAATCATCAAATTAGCAACCAAATCTTCTAGATTTGATATTTGGGCATCAATACAAGCAAGCATAATTTCAATATGCTTCCAATTAGTCTATATTTTCAAGAAAACGAAGAAATTTCATTGATTAGCTATTCAAACAATTCGTACAAATCAATTTCAGGCTAGAAAACTCTCTAGCAACTTCTATATATTTCGATTTGATTTTTGCATAGACAATCCATACATGTACAACCTCTCAATCACGTTTGTACACTCAATTTCCCTCACATGCAGGATGATTTCTCTTTGGTGGTTCTCCAATCACGTTTATACGTTGAAATTCCCTCATGTGTGGGCTTATTTCTCTTTGGTGTCTTGTTTTGGGGGCATGGCACAACGATACAAATTTCTCACATGCAAGTTGCTTCCACACATGCAACTATCTTTCAACTTTGTGGTTGATTTTGTAGGTGCCATAATATTTGATCCATACAATGTTCCCTTAGACACAATTGATGCCTTGTTTTGGTTGATCCAAAAGCCTTTTGGCCTTTTGATGTGTTACTCTAGCAATCCCTTGATCCATCTTTGTTGACAACAACTATTAGGTCTTCATGCTCTCATAGATTATGTGCGTCTAACCTCACTCTGATACCGTATCATGATAAAACAAAAATTGAACACATAAAGGAAACCGATATACTTGAGAGAGTTCTCTATATTTCATTATTAAATGAGGAGTGAAAGCCTCCTTGTAAAGGGATACACACTAGTCAAGTCAATCCACTTTATGAATGTGGGAAAGACCGAGATACACACAAAAGTGAGATAAAACATAAAAACACAATATAACCTAAAGTAAAAATGACTTTATTAGTGACTATGTCTAGTATCTAATTAACCATTCTTATTATGAAATTTACTCTAACATAGTATTCAATATTTTTTAATAAAATGTTTTCTTTAGATATTAAGATTATAAAAAAAAACACAGAGGGAATTTTATACCAAAAAGGTAGTCTGTAAAGCAACATCCATGATTCAAGTGTCTTAAAACATAATTATATAATCTCCCTAGCTTGAAAAACAAAATTGCCACAAGGGATTACAATTGGCATAAACATAAAGCTTAAAGAAAAAGGTAAGTGTAAATAACTAACATGCATAGAGAAACTACTAGAAAACAAAGAGAATGTTTGAATCATGCCTACATCAAGTGAAGGGTCATTGCAGTCCATGGAGTTGACCCCTAACCATCGTGAATAGGCTTTGGGTTTGTAAATTCCCACCCATCATTCTCGTAAGAAAACTTAGACTACGTTTCAACATCCAAGACGACTAGAGCAAGCTAAGGGTACTTGTCATCCTATGGTGGCATAGGTGGGGGGGGGGGGAGAATTGTGGCACCTCATAATGAGAGTTTTTTCTTTTGTGCATTGCCTCTCTTGTGCAATGTTTAGGCCTTTGAAAATATTGAAAGCCTGAAACAAATTAAGTGGGCAAGGGATTGAAAAAGATGCTCTTTGCTCATGGTGCAAGGGGCAGTTCCCCAAAACTCTAGTAATTGGCACATGTGTGCCATTTTCACTTTTGTAGTGTACTTATATAGCCAAAACATTGAATTACAAGCAATATCAAAAGAAATATAAACTACAAAAAGTAAAATAGGAAGAACAAGAGTATAAAACTTGTAAAATATTATCTCTTATATCGATAATCCAAAAAGAGGGAAATGTTTATGGGCCCCTTCGAGAGGGTGCCCTCCAAATGAGCAGAGCTCCACTATAATGAAAATACTTGACAACACATTACATAGTTTCCTACCTCTATAAATAATTCTCACTACCTAAACCCTAACTGCTGGTGGTACCATTATTAATGACTACAAACTGCCTAGTGGGACTTATTTAATAAAAATAATAATTTTACAATGAGTAACCACACATCAACTACCTAGTGTGCCTGATTAAAAAAATATGGCCTTGTACATTAATTAATTGACTCATAAAAACCCCTAAATAGAGAGGTTAGGGTAGGACCCTAACATGCCCTTCCCTTTCAAATGCAACATTATCGCCATGGTTGGAGGTGTGGAAATTGTTGTAAAATCGTTGTTAATTCCTAGGTGGCATCTTCTTGTTTTGTATCCTTCCAATGTATTAAGACTTTTGGGATAATGTGATGACATAATTGATGCTCTCTTTTTCCCAAAACCACCTTTCACTGTAACCAAATGGAATCCTCTTCATCGTGTTCAAAAATTCTAGTCTAAAAGCAATAATTCAATCCCACCACTTTCTTCAAACAAGACACACGAAATATTGGATGGATCTTGGAGTGCATTGAGAGAACCAATCTATAAGCAACTTGTCCAATGCGCCGGAGGATTTGATATGAACAATAAAACTTGGGTGGCTTCTAGTGGATTTTTTCCTTGAGAGATGCATGTTTATAAGGTTGGAGATGAAGAAACCCCTAATTCACTTCTTCCAAGGAGCGCTTTCAACAATGTTGCTTTGCCTATTGCTTCATTCTATTTTGAGCCAAAATTGTCTTTAAGTATACACAGAATCACATCGCTAGTGTTAAGAGTAATATCCACTTCCTAAAACTTATATGTGCTTTATAAGTATGAAGCAATAGATGGAGGTTTTTGTCTATAGATAGCTTCAAAGAGGGACATTTTAGTAGCACCATGATAGGTGGTATTGTACCACCATTCAACAAGAATTAGCCACTAAACCCATTAGCCTTGTTGGCCTGATGCAAAACATCACAAATAAGTTGTCGATCACTTATTGACCACCTCTATTTGACCATATGTTTGGGGATGATAAGCCCTACTCATTTTTAAATGGTGCCCTGTAGTTTAAACAACTCTTGCCAGAGTTTAGCAGTAAATGTGGGATCGCGATTTGTAACAAAGGAATTAGGCATGACATGTAATTTAAAATTTTGATCCATGAAGACTTGTGCAACTATGGATGGATAAACATGTGTTGTAATGAACAAAAGTGTGCATATTTGGAAAGGCAGTCAACTACCACTATGATGACATATTTGTTGCCATCTTTAGGAAGGAAAACAATAAAATCCATGGAAATGCCAACCCAAATAGTCATGGAGATTGATAGAGACTATAGTTCCCCAAAGGTCTTCATTGTTTCACTCTTGCTCCTTTCATACGTGTCACATTCAACGAAATGTATGGATGTCCTTCATCTCGTACCAAAAGAATGAGTGCTTAGTCCTTTCGTGTGTTTTTTGAAAACAAGATTGACTTGTGGTGGGAGAGGAATGCAATTTCACTAACACCCATACTTTTAAAGCAAAGTTCTACACTAGAAAAATACACCCTTTATACCTCAAGGTGTCATGCTACCAAGTATAGGCTATAGGGGGGTTGGGGTTCTCCTTTATCTATTGGATGATTTGAATAACCTTGTCATTAGCCAACCATTCCTAGCGTACCTCTACAATCCAATCTAGCATTGGTAATGATAACACAAATAGGGACCCTTCCTCCTCATATTTCTTAGACAAGGCATCAACCACCACGTTCTCCTCACACTTCTTGTAGATGATTTCACAATCATAGCTTACTTTTGCTACTCCAGTGACAACAAACATTGTTCCAATAATTACTTCAACTATAATGCTTTGTTTCAATTTGGAATCACATCAAATGAGGTACAAGGGCCATGTATCGACTCCAATGAAGGATGGCTATCATTTATTTCTCATATGTCAATTTACCCAAGTTTCTATCACGCACTTGTTTATTGGTGAATACTAATGGGCACCTTTCTTACATAAACATTTCTCTAATACCTTTCCTTGATACATCACATTCCAGGGTATGTCTTAGTGAACTTCGACATTGCTATGACTATAGTAATGCAAATGGCTCACTTGAAGGCATGAACCTTGTATTGTTGCATCATCCCATACATTTAAGGCATCCATTTTGAACAATGTTGTTAATGGGGTTGCGATTCTACCATAACTTTATACAAATTTTCTAAAAAGGACAGCGAGACCAAGGAAACCACATATGCTTTTCATTACTTTCAACATGCCCAGTTTATCAAAGCTTAAATTTCATTGGGATCAACTTGTATCCCTATCCTACTGACAATGTGAGCCAAGTACTCCACTTCAGAAGTGCCAAAAGTGCATTTGGAACATTTGATGAACAACTAGTTACCCTGAAGTAAGTGTAAGGCTTGATCAACATGTATCATGCATGCCTCCAAAGTCTCGCTCTAAATCAAAATATCATCAAAGAAGGAAAGCACAAAGTTGTGCAAAAAGGACCGAAAATCTTGTTCATGAGGCTCTGGAAAGGGGATGGGTCATTGATCTCCTCCTTGAGACCACTGGTGAAACACTCTTTGAAGAAATCATTAGTCATACCTTCTTTTATATGATTCCCAATTTGTTGAAAGAAGCAATCAAGTCTTTCACTATATTGGTTTGGCACAACTTTGTCAATGTCCCTAAAAAATGGGTATTAGTTTCACATCTAGCATGGATGGCCTTCACAAAATAGTCTCAGGTAATGTACCCCATGTATGTCTTATTATGCCATACATGCCACCATTGCCAATGCTTCCCATCCAAACATAACACCCCCACTTGGAGTTTCAACTACTCATCATCAATACTGTGAAGATAAAATTATTGTTCCATTTGGCCCACCCACCCTGCTAGATCTAAGCCATCAAACTTCTTCAAATTGATCTTAGCCAATCTGTGCATCATATGGGTTTGATTATCACAAAAGGATGGTGCATTGTATGACCACTATCCATTGAAGATTCCCCATGATCCATGGGTCCAATCTAATTATTCCAAATTTTCAATTGACTATTGATGGAGCTTTTGAAGGCATTGGGTGATGATATCAAAGTGGTTGTTTTGAATGAAGGCAGTGAGGCTATTTATTTTTTCTTCCAAGCCTAGGAGTTTGTTGAGTTTTTCTTATGAGTTGTTGAGTCTATTTCCCATTCTCATGGCAGTCACGAGACCACTTGGGTCAATTAAGAGGGTCATCGAAGGGATACAACAACACAATTAGCTTCATGCATAGATTATTTTGGGATACTTCCCCCACAATGGTTCGGGGTGGGGTGGGGGGGGGAGGGGGGTCCTCCAAAGTCCTTTGTATTTTACTATCAAGGAATTGCTAAAGATTAATCCGCTACCAGAATTGTCAAATTCATGATATTTGCAATTATGTAGGAATTTCATAAGTTGTGCTACAAAGGTGAGGTTTTGACAAAGCCCCAAGAGCAAAGAAGTGTCAAGCGCCATAATGCTATAATATACCTATGGGCTTCTAGTAATAATACTCAATCGATCTTTCAAGGATTTAACAAAGGAGGATCAACCATATCCTCGGTCATTCAACCAAATTATCTGGGACATGAGAATCATCTCCCCAAATGTTGTGTTCAATATACCATAACGACAAATGGTGAAAATACTTTTGAAGGGGTGGTTTCATGTATGCCTAGTGGGCTTCCAATACAATTGAGGGTACATGGAAGATCAAATTCATGAGAATATTTTTTCTAATGCAATACTACCCACCAAGTACAAAGGTGTATAAAGGCATCCAACCAAGTGACCACACTTGTATCCTATGTGTTTATGTTTCCCAACCTCTGTTTTATCCACTAGACAATATATTTTTGTGTTTAAAAATGCCAAAACCCATCTCCAGCCTAAAAAATATTGTCTAAATCTTGGGCATCTGTCAACACAAGAAAGAGCTTTGATCCCACTTGTACTGTACTAATATTACAGAAACAATGAATTATGAGCAATATTAGAAGAAATATAAACCACAAAAAGTAAAAATAGGAAGAATACAAGTATTGAACCTACGAAAAAATATTGAAAATGTTTACAAGGCCTTTTTGACAGTGTGACCTCAAAATGAGTAGAGTATCACCACAATGAAAATATTTAACAAAACATTACATAGATCCCAACCTCCATAAACAATTTCTCACTACCCTAACCCTAACCACTCATGGTCCCATCATTAACAAGTACCAACTACTTATTGGGCATTATTTAATAAATGACCATTTTACATCAAGTAACCACACACCAACTAACTAGTGGGTCTTATTCAAAGTGTTAGCACCGTAATTTTCACAGTTAGAGTTAGTCCTAGATGAGTCGTAGTTCGTGTGTCAAAGCCTGTGAGGTTAGGAACCAAATAACGAATGGGTCAAAACCAACAAGTAGCGGGTCTGGCCCTTGGATTCGAGAAATGGCGTAATGATTAGTCATGTGGGACTTGTAAAGGTCCCTTTCCCGGAAGATCGAGTCCTGTCAGAAAATGAGAATTTACGTGCCAGAGATCGAGGCAAGTTGTTGGGATAAAGGTCATGTCGATGGATATAACGAACATCATCACCTAATTATGAAGTGGGAAAGGTAAAAAATCACGGCACTCATATCATGTACACCCTGTTGCTCTTATCATCTGTACTTTGCACACTTCAAAGTGTACCCGTCGCACGAGTTTGCTGCGCAAATATTCAACCTGCTTTCAAACTTCTCATCACCATGGATTTATCGTCCTCTGCCATGATTTCATTCCTTACCCATTCAAGTATAAATATTGGTCACCCTGCATGCCTCTCCTTTACTTTCCGGATTTGTGCGTTCTTTGTAGTTTTTTTTGCAAGCCCTGGAGCCCTTCGCTGTTGAAAAGCTGATTACCATCGTTCGTATTGTGAGTCTGTTCATTCAAGTTGTCACGTCTCCTTCATCGTTTTTAGTTATTGTTTAAAGCATGTTGGAGTTCGCTGCAAACTATCGTGTTGGACGATATTTCTTCTCGCAGTCAGCCTTTCTTCTTTGGAATTTCTTCATGTCGCGTTGAATTTCTTTCTGCGCCTAAATTCTTTGTTTTGCGACAAGTCTCCCAATACTTTGCTACCGTGCTGAAATTTTCCGTCGCGATTCCCTACCGCGACAAGCCTCCCGTTGTTGTTTGCCATCGCGACGATCTCCTACTATGTCGAAATTTTCCATCGCCCCTTACTGCCGCACCATGGACTCCCGTGGCTGATTTTTCTTGTCGCGCATGTTAGAATATAATGGATGTGCTCGTTTTACCATTGACAATATAACTATTGTCACCCAACCATAGGCCGAAGCCACCCTCCGAGCACCTTAACCTTGACACAGAATCACTCTGGAAGCAAATCCTAAGCTAGATAGCCAAACAAAGGGCAGCGCACCTTTCCCCAAGGATAGCGCACCAACAAGAGATGATCAGATAGTCCAAACCCTAGCCAAGAGATAGTCCAAGCCAAAACGTAACTGCTAGCTGCAGCAGCTGCACCGACAACTTTCCTCCAAACCTGCGCACAAAACTGGGCACTGCAGTGCGCACAAGTGCTGCTCTGCAATTCTGAGACTGCCTGCCAAAATGAAGACTGGCCTCCTGTATTTATAGTAATTCTAGCTAATTGCCTGGGCCGACTTCTCATTCTGGGTATCTCTCTGTTCAGTATATATTATTTATTCTGGCCGACTTCTTCTCTTGGAGGCTAATAACCTAATATAAGTTATCTTCTTGAGTCGACAAGTCTTCTAGGGTTATTAGCCAACTCATTAGGGTTTCTCATGCTTCCCAGAGTATTTTATTCTTGTCAGGTTTACACGTGGAGGTAAATACCTCCCGCAGATACCATAATATCAACACTCCCTCCTAGCTAGGGAGGTATTACAAGCAATGGTCTTGAGCACAAACATACCATTCACCCGGTAGCATCAACATAGTTGTATATACTATCTTATGACTAGATCATGAGCACCATCATCATCATTAGTGTCACCAGCTGCATCATCTCTCAAAACCATACTCTATCTGAGTAATCAGACATGATGCTCACTCCACAGAGTGACACAAGAGTCTTTCTTCTAATCTGGACATACGTCCTAGAAGAGTAGATGTTCTGAACCATTTTCCGTTTGGGAAATCTCTGTCCTTTAATCATCTATCTGGCTGATAATCATTTACCAAACTGTTGATAGTCTTCAAGGCAATCAGAACAAAATAGAACACAACTGTGTCTATCCATAGTAGTACATAACTACAATCCAGTGGTACACTACCACACCAAGTAGAAAACAAGTACTTGATCAGTAATGTATAGTCACGAACAATGGAACACATCCACCACAGTAGTATATATCTGCTGTCATACAGACTTCATAACAATCATCTGATAACAACCTGCACAGAAACAATGTTATGACATAAACTGAATCATCTGGGCCATTCTTCCACTCACATCTGTGAGATCTTGGAAGAGCATCTGCCCTAAAAAAGTAACACATCAATGATGAGATATTTGGACTATTCTTCTCAAGCAAGGAAGAATAACTGTCCTGATTTCTGAGCCTGGACCATTCCCCACCCTGGGCCATTCCTCCGACACTAAACAAAGTGTAACCTGGAGAGAATGAGTCTGCCCTAAGGAACGTCTGTCCCTGATTGCTGAGCCTGGACCATTCCCCACCCTGGACCATTCCTCCGGCACTAAACAAAGTGCAACATGGAGAGAATGAATCCACCCTTAGGAATGACTGTCTGGACCATTTTCTCTGTTAACCACAAGAGGAAACAACCGTCTTGTACCAACCTCCAAAATAGACCATTCCTCATGTTAACCACAATGAGAAATCGTTGTCTGGCGAGGCAAGCCAGTCTTCTTGAGTAACCCTCAAGAAGAGAGACTGCCCTAGACCACTCCCCATGTTAACCACAATGGGAAGTCGTTGTCTATGGTACATCAACAATCTGGACCATTTTATGAACTGGAAAATGTATGTCCGTCAGAAATCTCAATCCACTTTCCGAACTGGAAAGAATCTGCTCATCCTGGACCATTCTTCGAACTGAAAAATGATTGTCCATCAATCAATAATACACCAATGCTCCCTCCCAACCTGAGAGCTATCTCTTCCTTTCTCAATAAGGAAGTCGTCTCCATGAGCTCCAACTTGAGTACGCAAACTCTTTCATCTTGAACAAAAGCTTTACCAAGATGTCTTCTTATCTGCTCATTTGTGGAGATATGTATTGGAGAACCACTTTCTCCTTTCTGGACTTCATCACGGATAATGTAATGCTTGATTTCAAATGTACTTCGGTC
>ML776851.1:1502152-1519881 GCA_009831015.1 Picea engelmannii | reverse complement strand
GATGCTTCGTGTTTCTCCTTCCTTTTCTTTAGCTCGGGACAATGATTCTTGTAGTGACCATACTTTCGATAGTTGAAGCATTGTACTTCTGAAATGTCTTTCTCTTGATTTGGCTTCCTCCTTGAACCAAACTTCCTTTTGTTTCTGAAATTCTTGAATCTTGTTGTGAAGGCTTGATCATCGTACTTCTTTTGGGGTTTCTCTTTTGCAATGATCCTGGATTCTTCTTGATCACAGCAAGTCCAAAGTTCTTCAAATGTAGGATACTCCTTCCTTGTGTTCATGCTTGCGGCAAATGCATCCCACGTCTTGGGAAGACCATTGAGTACTATGTTTACCAATTCCTTCTCTGAAATGATCTCTTCAATAGCTTGTAGTTGATCTCTTAACTGAGAGATTCTCACAAAGTATGATGTTATGTTGTCATCATCATTCATCTTCATGTCACGGAGCTCATTCTTCAGACTCATTATTTGTCCAATGTTTCTGACCGAGAAGAGGTTTGTTAAGACATCATACATCTTCTTTGATGAGTCAAGATGGGAGATGTAGGGTATCAAGTGGTCTTTTATAAAGTCCACTATGATACTCATGGCATTGATGTCACTGTCTTTGAACTTCTCCATAACTACAACGTTCTGCAGTTCCTTCTCTTTTCCTTCTTCAAACTCTGGTTCCACGATCTTTCCTTTCACGATATCCAACACTTTATTCTTGGCAAGGATGAGGTCAATCCTTGTCTTCCATGCTCTGAAGTTAGAGGCTCCATCTAACTTGTTCTCTGACTTCATAGAATAAGTCATGGTTGCTTTGACTTGGTCAAACCCTATATTTGACCAGAAAATCAAACTTGACGTCTTGGCTTGCTGAGAGTATTAGGAGATGCGCTAGGCTAGGGCGCACTGATCTATCCATAGATTAGGTCAATCCCTTCACTTAAGGTGCCTCAACGAGAGGATTAGGGTTTCTGCAACTACACTTGCTAGTAACCCTAGCGACAGTGCTATGGTGACTGCTCCTGCTAGAAACCCTAGCAACAGTTCTTCAACGAGCTTAGTATCCTTACGGCTATGTTTCCTTCCAGCGGTTAGACTGAATGAAGGAGGTGTGGGCCCATAACCTGTTAGAATATAATGGATGTGCTCGTTTTACCATTGACAATATCACTATTGTCACCCAACAATAGGCCGAAGCCACCCTCCGAGCACCTTAACCTTGACAGAGAATCACTCCAGAAGCAAACCCTAAGCTAGATAGCCAAACAAAGGGTAGCGCACATTTCCCCAAGGATAGCGCACCAACAAGAGTTGATCAGATAGTCCAAACCAAAACGTAACTGCTAGCTGCAGCAACTGCACCGACAACTTTCCTCCAAACCTGCGCACAAGTGTTGCTCTACAATGTTGAGACTGCCTGCCAGAACGAAGATTGGCCTCCTGTATTTATAGTAATTCTGGCTAACTGCCTGGGCAGACTTCTCATTCTGGGTATCTGTCTGTTCAGTATATATTATTTATTTTGGCCGACTTCTTCTCTTGGAGGCTAATAACCTAATATAAGTTATCTTCTTGAGCTGACAAGTCTTCTAGGGTTATTAGCCAACTCATTAGGGTTTCTCTTGCTTCCCAGAGTATTCTATTCTGGTCAAGTTTACACGTGGAGGTAAATACCTCCCGCAGCTACCATAATATCAACAACGCAAAGTTTCTGTCACTGCCTTTCTGACAGTCCTTGCGAAGTACGTCATTCTTATTTTCCGCGCAGAGACGATGTTACCGTTTATTACCGCGCGCGCGAAACAAATATATACTGGCATCATGACAACATCCCAAAGCATAAGAAAGAAGGCGAGAAGTGGCAGGACCGTGAGACCTGAGCCTCAAGACCTGGCATTAATAAACGAAGATCCGAAAATCAAGGCATCTTTTGAATAGGTCAGATGTATGCGCTTCTGTGAAAAGATCAAAGGGTACAATGCGAAGCTGGCTGAACAGTTCGCCCTCAATTTTAATGAACTCTGCACAACCATTGTGGGAATCACCTTCCGATTGACGGAGGAAACTCTGTTAACTGCGACGGAGATCCCTCTGCGCGGTGAAAAGTGGTTTAAAGGCATGCCTTTAGACATTTTGTGCTATGAAGACTTTATCAAGCCCAATTGCCTAAATGGGAAAATCAGAGCAGGTGTTCCAAGCCAGTACCTCCAGGAGCCTTTCCAAAATCTCCTAAAGGTAATCAAAAGGTTTTTCACCTGTGAAGGAAGGTTTGACAGAGTGTATCCATATCACATCAGGCTGTTGATGCACTTCACGGGGAAAAAACCTTTGAATCTACCTTTCTTCTTGCATCGAAGCTTTGAAAGGATGGCAGACAACGTCCAGGCCGAGGCTGACCAACCGGGGAAAATTTTATCCCATTTGTCATTCATCAAGTTGTTGGTGGTTGAGAATTGAGACGGTTGAACAAAGATTGGGATTCATTTTTTATTTCGGCCGACATCCCCTGAGACCCCAAAGGAGACATTCCTCTATCTGCGAGGGAAACAACATTCCACAACGTAGGGGGGAGAAGGGAAGATGTCACGGAAAAAGGAAAATAAATAGAAGATTCGTCAACACACCAGCCAACACCTCGGAAAAGAGGCAGGCCAAGGTTGATTAAGAAACCCGAGGAGATCCAAGCTCCTAGTGAACAACACACCTAGTCTGTTGCCGAAAGATTACTCATGCACGTTGTTCGGCTAGAACCTGTTGAAGATTCTAGCAGGGGAATTGGTGAAAGATAGAGGAGGTCAAGCGATGAAAACGTAGATGCTCAGGAGTTGTCGCAGTATTTGAAGAAAGCGCAACTCGTTATCGTCGAATTGTATCAAGAAAACAAAGAATTAAGAAGATAGCCGACATAAAGGACTATTGAAACGCCAGCGTCGTAGAGTCGAGCAGGAAATGCAAATTGTCTTAAAAGACAACTCAGAGAGGCGTAAGACGTAATCATTCAGTTGCGGGAGAAACATAGGGTGTCAGAAGAAAGAATCACAAATCATCTCAAGGAATGCAGACCGACCATGGATAATGCCCGCGCGACCCTCGTCAACGTTCAAACAAAACTGAAAGGAAATGTGGTCTTGTGGAGATAGGTGAAGAATCTGAACAAAAGGAACTGGTCTCTTAGAAAAACACTTAGAGTTTTAAGGTTGCAGGTGAGGCCAGAGGCATGAGTGAGACAACCCCATTGTCTTTATTTATTTATTTTTATCGTGACATCGAATCTTTCTCCTCGCATATTATGTTTCCTGTCGATAACAAGAAGTCTGACACAACACCCGCACGATGAATATTCGTTGCACAGATGTTGTAAACTTACCTACTGAGGAGGGTAGGTGTAAGTGAAACACATGCCATTTTTGGAAGAAATGTGTGGCCTCTCAACCATTGTTGCCACCTGGAGTTGCACGAGCAACCGCAAACGGACGCCCGCTACACCAACTCGCCAAGTGCATGCTACAACCATTGATCGCGTAGCAGCAACCAGGGCCCGTTATACAAGGTGACAGAGTTTCCAACAATACGCTCGATTACTCGGGCACCCCGTGAAAGAAAACGTTGATTTATCACAACCCGATGACTGAATCTTACTCAGGACCGAATGATTGAGACGAGGGTGTCGATTATGTTATGATTGGGTGGCAGTTAACTTTCTATTTTTGGTAAACTCTATTCAAAAGGTTGTCTGGGAGGAAGTAACCGAATCCGAAATTCTAGGAGAAAGTCGTTCGAGGCATAACAACTCGAGAGGGCGTGGTTGTTTTCTATATATTGTATCTTTTCGATGTAAACCAGGTTGGAAAAGTAATGTAGACAAAGGACTCTTGAACGTAATCTTTGAATATGAATAAAAATAATAATGCAGAGGTCCTGAAGCTTTGATGAAAAGATTCTAATGGTGGTGGTTTGATGTATTGTGATCCTATCTATGTATATATTTCATGTTTCTTGTAAATTCATGTCTATTCTCTTTGTTTAAATTGGAACGCCCGACGAGTTTAAAATTCATCGCGCGGTGATTTAGACTCAACCATTTAAACTTTGCGTTCTCTCCTAAGTAAGTGAGAATTCATATTTAATGGTGCTCTGGTTTGCTTTATGTCCTCCTTTCTTCCGCCATACATGACGACATTTAAATTGAAAGATCATTGCCTACTTAGCCTTTATCCTCTCAAAGTTTCCTTTACCAGTCATTGATTTCTCTCGTTTTCAAGAGGTTGACTCCAAAGCCCAAAGTTCTGTATTTCCTTGCCAGCAAAACTAGAAACATTTTTCAAACACATAAATTTAACCAACAATCCAAAGTCATTATCTATCAGATACTAGGTCTCAGAGAGAGCCCTCTCTAGGTTGGAAAGACTAGTTTCCAGTCTTAAAGTTGGTATGTAGGTTACCTCGGTACTTCGTTGCTCTTCAACCCAACAATTTACCAAGTGCTAACACAAAGAAGATGGCCTACATTAATTACCTGACTACTAAGTAACTTAAATAGAAAGGTTAGGGTAAGACCCGAACAAATTCAATCTTTCTAACATAGACAATGATCCACATATAAAGATTTTGCATAAACTAGCAATGTCATAGCAAGTAAAGAATTTATTAAGTCTTGTTTTATGAAACATATATTATTTTCTTCTTTTCCATATATGTCAAAACACTTCTTTTCTAATGAGTGACATTATATCGAACTCAACAACTCATGGAAGTCTAAATCCTAATAATGCAACACTTCAACAAATAGTAGGGGGAAGGATCTATCTACAAAGTTTGAATACATAATCCCAAACAAACTTAACATGGACACAAAATAAGAAATATAGGTTCTTTAAGGATTCACATTTTTTTGCATGTAGAACATTTGCACTAAGCCACTTCCAATCCTTCAATCTAATTTTGATTTCTTAAAGTTTATTTTGAGTTAAAACCATGGCCCCCATATTGCATTGGTTAAAGTTCAAATTGGTGACAACTAATTTTAGAAGCAACATTGTTGTACTTTGAAGCTAGTCGTGGATCATTATATAGGTGTGTTTAAACTAATTGATAGTCACAAAGATGTCTATAAAGAGGATGCATTCACACATGCACTTGGAACTTCATATGCCATACTTTGGATGAAATTGTGTAATGCACATATACAATTGGACACTGACATTAATCAACAATTTGCTTTATCATTTTGATGGCAAACATATTGCTCCCATTTATCAACTTACCTTTATACAAGTTTGTTTTGACATTAACCAACAATTTGCTTTATCATTTTGATGGCAAACATATTGCTCCCATTTCTGAACTTACCTTTATACAAGTTTGTTTTCACAAATTTCCAGGGCTTTATTAGGAAACAATGGTGTCAAACATCTAAAATCAAGTGTGTACTTCCATTTGGTGCCCTATTTGACAATTGCTTAATTAATAACACTCCTATGTTTTCCATGATCTCCAATGGCTTTTTGTTTCCAAGATTATGCCCACCTTTGGACTAACAATTCAACCCTACAATTGTTTTTTGTTTTAAGCTTTTCTCCTATTTTTTCAATATATTTTATAACTATAAAGAACTCCACTCCAAGATTCAAGTCTCTTCATATATTTGTTTTTAAATCAATTAAAACTCGAAGCTCTTTTCTTTAAAAGAATCCAACAATTGAATGTATAGATTGTCGACTCCTTTCTTTGAGAACCCTTTGAATTATAAGGAATTTAACCTAGCCCACTTCAATTTATACAATGCATTTTAGCCTTTACAAATGTTGATCCACTTATTATATGCTTCACACCTCACAAATAGTGGACATGATTATCATCTCCCATCATAAGTTTTCCATGCATCACATAGACATAGGATCCCTAGGTATGAGCACATGTACACTGATTTTCCAATGGCACTTTTTAGTGCAAAAACAATAGCATATTAAGTTAACAACAAGAGCCCAAGCATAAAATCCAAATGGTAGTTAGCTTAGAAATCAACTATCACTCTAGGCATGCGATCCAATTGAAAATTGACCTAAAGATCATCTATCACAAGAGTGGAGTTTGTTAATGTTAGTGGTAGCATCGGACAAGTATTTTCGCACAGGTCTATGTGTCTAGATGTATAGAAATCATCCAAAGCCTTTTACTCTTGAATTTACTTTAGTTAAAGGAATTATTAAAGTAATTTATTATTATTAATTAATTAATTGAGTTATTTATGAAACATGCTAAAAGTACTTAACATGCAACATGTAATCTAAATCTAAAAGTGAGTGTGAGAAGTAATCTCAATCGTAGATCACTTTGGAGATTATAAATAGATTGTAACTCATGATTATAAAAGCAAGGCTAGGAGAAGGATGAAGACACATTCAAACAGATAACAAAGGAAGACCTTTGCTAGTGTGGATTCTCCAAGGCCACACTCAGGAGTAGAAAATGACCTCTGCTCAAGTGCTTGGATCACGAAGGACGGTAATTCAAGAGGACCAAGGATTACACTCGACACATTCACACAGAGAGCAAAGGACTTTTGTTAGTGTGGAGTCATTCGAGAGTGTAGAAGCAAAGAAGGAATTTTGTTGACACTTGACAAGTGTTGAGGGAGTCGACACAGAGTATTGGATCACGAAGGAATATGGTTCAAGATCTTGGATAGGTGAAGAAGGACATTCATCTAGAGATCATACAGGTCAAGGAGAAGAGAGAACAACGACATACACATGTGGGTTTCAACAGAAGGAAGCCACGAGAGAGTGTTGGAACGTACAAAGCTTTCTGTACACATCGGTGAGTCACATAGGAGACAGTGGTAGACATCTATGGGTCTTAGTGAGGAAAGTCGCAAATATCCGCGAGTCATAAAAAAGACAGTCACAGGTGCCTAGAAAAGTGTGCCAGAATTGATTGTACAACAGGTCAACCCTTGCCAGGTTAGTCTATAGTTGTATTTCTCTCAGCAGGCCATTATCCCTGTTACAGGAGCCCTGCTTTTAGCATAGTAAAATCATTCTCAACACTAATTTTCCCTCGGGGGTTTTTCCAGGGGTATTTACCCAAAAATTATGGTGTTCATGTGTGCTTGATTTGGTTTCCTAATTTATGCTTCCGCTGCATGATGTCGAGTGAATATTTTAGTAGTGTATTATTGTTTTGTGAGTTGCTAATTTGATTGCAGTAAGGAAATCACTAGATAACAAAGTACCTAGGTGCTAGAGTAAGAATTTCTACATGGAATCAAAGCACATGCATTGAAGGGAAGCTAGATCAATACAAGAACAATTTTTCAGCAACATGTTATTTCCAGGGCAGTTTATCAGGTCTTAGGGATGGAAACAACACCATTGAGAGTTGAAGAAAAATTGGATGGAGCATCCAACTTCTTATCTTGGAAAGCAAGAGTTACTTTGGCGTTGAAGGAGTATGACCTTTGGGAGTTAGTAGATAAAGCAGTTACTCCACCGACAGATCCGACAGCTTTAAATGCTCACAACACGAAGGAGATCAAAGCGGAAAGAGTCCTCCTAGATTCTGTGAAGGATAATCTAATCCCTCACCTAAACGAGAAGACGACGACCAAAGAGATGTTTGATGCCTTGGTAAGTTTATTCCAAAGAAAGAACATGAATAGGAAGATGATCTTAAGGAACAAACTCAAATCGGTTCAGATGTCTAGATCATATAATGTTACCGGCTACCTCATGAGGATCACACAAGTGTGTGATGAACTTGCAGCCATGGGGGAGAAAACAGAGGATGCAGAGCTCCTGAACGTGGCATTGAATGGACTTCCCAAGTCATGGGAACCATTTGTCAAAGGAGTTTGTGCTCGAGAAAATATCCTAGATTGGCAGAGACTTTGGGATGATTACATCCAAGAAGAGACTTTGAAGGAGTCTAAGAGCAGCAAGCAGGAAGACGAAGAGGAGGAGAACCTAGCCCTTGTCAGTAAGACAAGGAAGGAAAAAGGAAAGGGTTCCAACAAGCATGGTAATAATGAGGAGTCAACCTCACATTCATGAAAGGACTCGAGTAAAATCAAGTCCTTCACGTGCCACAAGTTTGGGCACTATGCATCACAATGTTCAGAGAAGAAGAGGCAAGGGAAGACACAGACAACAACATCAACAAAGACGCAACTAGATGAGTTTGCAACAAAGTTTGAGAAATAATTCTCAATGTTCACATGCCTCTCTACCGACACCTACTCAAGGAGTGTGTGGCACTTCGACAATGGTGCTTCTCGTCACATGACGGGGACACGTGAGTTGTTCACCAGTTGGTCAAAGATACACTCAGATCTGCATGTGGAGCTTGGAATTCATGCCAAGTGTGGTGTAGAAAGAGTTGGGACAGTCAGGTTCCATCTCGAGTCAAGAGGTTTTATGGAGGTGGAAGATGTGTTGTATGTACCAGAACTGAAGAAGAACTTGCTCTCAGTTTCAGTTTTGGAGGACATGGGTTTTGCAGTTACTTTTCAGAGAGGGAAAGTACTTATATGTTCAGAGGGAGCTTGCCCTAACACAATAGTGAGCATTGGTGTCAGAGAGGGCAGGTTATACAGGTTGCAGGGCCAACATGTAAGAAGATCTAAGGGAATCTTGGATCATGGATCAATGTTAGTGACAGAGGATGAGCAACAGGCTTCGAAGGATGAGCAAAGTTCACAGACTTCCAGTGTAGGGAGTGAACATTCAGAGGTGAAAAGGGAGTTAACCCCTTCCATTTCTATTAGGAGACCAAGTTGGTACGAGATGACATTGATGGATGCTCAAGAGCAGGAAGCTTTTAGGAGCACATTGAGGGAGAGTAGACCTTCGAAGAAGTTTTCAAACTTTATGGCATTGATATGCAACGTCATCGATTTTGAGACTTCCAGTATTTAGGGAGCAGTTGATCAACAGGGTTGGAGGAATGCCAGTTTGCAGGATGATGTGTATGACATTGTGCCAGAGTTGGAGGTGGAACCAGTTCCAGGTGGTTCTTCGATAAATATCTTCCTCACTAAGAGGGAGTGTTGATGTTCATGGTAGCATCAAATAGGTATTTTTGCACAGGCCTATGTGTCTAGTCATGTGGAAATGTGTCTAGACATGAGAGTGTTGGAACATATAGAGCTTTCCATACAAGTTTTTCGTACACATCCACGAGTCACAAAGGAAACTGTCACAGACATTTGTTGGTCTTAGTGAGGAAAGTCACGAATATCCGCAGGTCACAAAAAAGACAGTCGTGGGTGCCTAGAAAAGTGTGCCAAAATTGATTGTACAACAGGTCATCCCTTGCTAGGGTAGTTTGTAGTTGTATTTCTCGGTGTGCCATTATCCCTATTACAGGAGCCCTGATTTTAGCATAATAAAATCAATCTCAACACTGGTTTTCCCTCCGGGGTTTTTTCAGATGTATTACCCAAAAATTCTGGGGTTCATGTGTGCTTGATTTGGTTTCCTAGTTTATGCTTCCGCTGCATGATATTGAGTGAATGTTTCAATATCATATTATTGTTTAGTGAGCTTCTAATCTGATTGCAGTAAGGAAATCACTAGATAACAAAGTACCTAGGTGCTGGAGTAAGAATTTCTACAAAGTTGACAAAGATGAACAACTTTACTGCAAAAATATAATTGACAAAGATGGACCTCAACACATACAACCTATTGGACCACATTGTAAGTATGCCACATGATCATACTAGGATATGTTAATTGTCTACTTGATATAAAGATTTCATACCTTGTGGAAATTGATTTAAAACAAGATTGGAAACTAACTAGATCATAAAATAAGAACATAAACTTATATAATGCATTTAGAAATTTAAAGTGTCTCTCTTACTGGAAGAATTTAGGTTTAACTCATGCATCTCCTTTTATGTTACAGCTGTAAAAACAGTCATTGTTTCTGGTTTGCATCTCTTAAAAAACAAATTATAATATAATTGTAGTGCAATTTGGCAATTAATTGAATGATGACTAATTTCCTAATTTTGTAGACATTACAAAAGGAATTAAGAAATTAATTCTCAAGGTATTAGAAGAGACTTCCAAAGTAAAAAAACTATAATTGCAATCCACAACACAAATTACTCAATGACTCGTGAATGGGAAGTAGCTTTCACAACTATAGTGAAATGAAATAGCTAAACATATCTACCTATAAGCCTATGCATGATTTACTCATCTACATTTTAAATAGAAAAGCAATGCCATGAGATATTAAGTCGAAATTTAACGGGATACCAAAAACTAATATAGTGACTTGTCTAACCAAGAAAAACTATGACATAAGCACCAATAACAAATTTGATTCTTTCGATTACTATTGCATTACCATATTTCTTAGTGTATGATAAAAATTTCTGAATTATGATTTCTCACTAGGTAAAATATCTATAATCAACAATGGGAAATTTTACTCATAACAGTTAGTGGTATGCAAAATCAAATCAGATCAAGGACTATCATCTTTCACGTTTTGTAAACCTGTAAACAGAATTTTCATGGGAAGCGCATATAACATGATGTAAATGCCATGTCTTTTGCTAGCCCTTGTTGCCTCCAGATATATCACAATATATTCCCATGACAATATTCAGGTTATTATAAACCTGACTCATACTTAGGATCAGCCATCACATAGTGGTAGGCAACCACTAAAACAAAGATGAAAATGCCCAAAAAATTTGCAAAAAAGCCAAGGTCCTGATCGTCAATCATCTGTGATAACATAGAAAAAATAAGCAGGGTTTTGTTGGAGAAATATTTAATAATAAAAGAGAGTTAGGAAATCAGTCATAATTTATTCATCTAACACCACTAGAGCAACATAACATGGACATTATATGTACAACTTGCATGGTATCTTTTCTCTGGATAAAAAACATCAAATTTATAAATCACCTCCTGATGCTTGACTAAAATGAAAAGGCCAACTACTTCATTCCTTCTAAACAGTTGAATGCAATGAATATTACAACTTGGATATGCATACTATGATTAAAAATAAGTCAAAGGAAAGTTGGTTACATGCTACATTCAGGACCATGACCTTGTTCCACATTTGAAGTCAAATTCCACTGAAAATTTCATTTTATTATGATTGCATCATCCTCTGATTAAAGAATAAAATGAATTTATCTGAACTACAGAATAAAAAGAAAAACACATAATGAAAGAAATGGAAATAGGAATAGTTTTGAGAACCACAAACAATAAAAACAAATGAAATTATGTTTGGGCTCTAAAGGATGAATAAAGGAGAAAAATAAATAGACCCAAGATGGAATGCTGACAGAACTACATTGAAAAATTATAAAACCTTATTGAGATCAGAATATTGGACACAGGGTCAAGCAGGTCATACTGATCCTGACCTGTGGGAGACTCAGGTTCAAAACCCTCAGAGACATGCAGTCATATTAGTGTGGCCATGTTGCCATGTTAATGTGGTCAACTGTTAATGAAATCGAGTGAAATCGAGTTAGGCACCCACTCCAGATTAAAAAGAGATTATACCATAAAAAAAGATGGAAACGAGAACCTTAGGCTCTCATCCTTACAATGGCCCGGAGCAAATCTCATAACAAGCAAAAGCCAATGATCAACTACAATTTTCCATGCATGCATGAAAATGTTTCACTACAGCACTTGATACAAAGAAAGCAACCCCATACTGCAAGATCCAAACAATGAGGTAAAATAAAACAAGAAAATCATAGAAAGGCTGAGCAAGCCCTAATATCTTCAATGGAAAAAAGTAAAGATTAGACAAAAATCTACCAAAATCCAAGCATTTCCCAATCTATGATGCCTCTTCACCTATTGAGATGCCTGTAGTAATATTCCATACTTGAAATGCAGAAATAGTTGCAAATAAGAACTGTTGTACCTCGAAAGAACAACAAGAACGATAAACAATGGAAATTTCTGAAGAAGGCCCAACATTTTCAATTGGTTCTATAAGTTCAACTGGCAATTATGCACTTCAATAGATTACAAATAGGCTACACCTGTTTGACAAATGCACATACATATAAAGAGCAATGGACATATAATATGCATTTGATGAAAACGTCTTGTTTTGTCAAATGGAGGCCAAATAAAATGCCTCATGAGGCATAAAGCTACACCCAAGCATGCCTGGTAATATATTTTCTGATTTGATTTTGCTTTGACAAAGGTTTTAAACCTACAAACTATGTAATAGATTGAAGCCTGCTGATTAAAGACAAGTGAGCAGATTTCTCAAAGACCATGGAGGCTGATACACGGACATGCTCATGGTGCAATAGGTGACCTTCAAGCATTTATGAGTTCAACCCATAACCTTGAGCGAGAAACCCATTCACCTTGCAGGTGAAATTCAATTACCTTTTCAATGCGATTTCACAGTCTTTAAATGATGGCAAGTATGGTCTGTGGTAGGGTCAATCCTATTGTCGACTCCTTGAGAGACCATGCACATTCCAAAATTTCGGAGTGTAAAAGGTGGAATAAACTGATAGCAACTCATAACTTCCCCATATAGATATTATAAAAAATGTTTTTGAAAAAAAGTCATCTTCTAACTCATTCTCTGCACTGTCGTTACACTCATTTTCATTCAAATTTAGCTCCCTTGTTCATCTACCTTACTGAAAACAACCCAATGAACCTGTGGGCATGAAAAATCAGATTTGAGTCGAGTGAAAAGCTTGTTCTTAGCCTTATAGAAATTAGGGGGAAATGGATTACTGTTGCACTTTGTAGATTGTGTAGGTAGTTATCTGTTGTAGAATGTTCCCGAAAGAAAGGCCAGTGCTTGACTTGTATCATTTCGATAAACTAGATAAAATAAGATCATTTTCTTAAATGTCCAACAAATGACCACAAAAGTAGGTCAACAGGGCTGTTGAGTAAAATAGTGTTGATACAACGTGGGTGCACAAAAACGGCTCCTATATAAAGGAATATAATGTAAAACATTGATCTAAACTAAAAACCGGAAGCCCGAACCCTAAGAACAGAGAGCAGAACTGAAAGGAAAAGGTACAAGGAGAGTAAATCCAAATTTCTGAATACAAATAATGTAAGTGTATTAGGGTCTGCTAGAGCTAGCTCCCCTAACATCCGAGGCCGAGGAAGGAAACTCTGAATAGAGAGTTGCCTGGAGGAGGATCTGGAAGAAGAGCAGGACTGCACAACGTGTTGCTGCTTGAAAGAGGCAGCCCACCACTCAGGCCTCAAAGGACCTGTCTAACTACTAGCATGGAATTTGGAATGGCACTAACATTGGGGTCTCTAGGAAGTAGGAATGGCCCCTCATCTCCTCATTGATCTGGGACAAAAAACTAAGCTGCTATCGGTCTATCAATTGGTCCCCCTAGTGGATGGGAGCACCATAAAAAAGGAAGTAATCATTCGGGTGGGGATTGCTCTAGGAGGTGGCTAGAGGGTCTTAGAACAAAATCTGAGGGCCTCCCTCATCTCTAAGGCTAGGCATCTATGGTTGGGATATAGAAAGAAACTATAAAGGGAGGATGTGCTCCAAGGTCCACCTAGGAGAGCTCACTAAGTGCGCCCTCCAAGATGCATGCATGCAAATACAATAAATTAATCATCCTCAAGTAACCACTTCCCAAAATAGCAAGTTGCTAATCTCCACACATGCACGCTCCAAGAAGAAGCTCCAAAAATAGAAAAGGAGACCGAGAACATGCATGCAAAAGCGAAATGTGGGGCCCTCCAAGAGCAACACACCTTCTAAGAAAACTCCTCAACAACCTTCAAATAAAATAATATTAATGACAAGTCAAAGAGGTGAGGGTGCTCTCCAATAGAGGTCAAATGATACCCAGTGTAGCTGAAATATCCATGCAATAATGGTGAGAGAGCACCTAGGAGAGGTGCATCATAGAAGATTGTGCCATGTAACTACCTCAACCACCTCCAATCAATAAAATATTATCCATAAGTGTGCCCTAGGAAGAAGTACCAAAGTGGCTAGCTTCATCAATATGCATGTCAAAACCGTGTGTTGTTTTGCAAATCCATCAACTAATTTCCCAACACTATGTGCACAATAAGGAGGCGACCTAGAGAAGTGTGCCAAAGTGGTGGCACCCCTCATCAATATAATGCTCCTCCGTAACAAACTCCATAATGATGCTCAACCAACCCAAAGAAAGTGCACCCTAGAGAATTGTACCATACTCTCCAACAACAATAAAATATCAATGCATGCCTTGAAAAGTGTGCCAAAGAGGGGAGAGTTCCATCAAAACCACTAAACTTCATCCAACAAACCCCTCCAAGTGTGAAAAGGTGCCAAGTGAAGTAAGGCATTAAAGAAATTAGCCTTCAAGTGGTCAACATAGGGTCAAAAGATTAAATCATCCTCAACATGTGTGCACAAAGGTTAATATTAAATAACCATAGTCCACCTCCAACAAATCCCTCCATAATTAAATCACCATGAACATGTGTGCCAATGTGGGGGTGTGCTCCATCAAGGTGTTTTACCATGCAAATAAAAGATGTTCTCCCTAGTAAAACCCCCACCATGATAACAACAAAACATAAGGCTCAAATTAGGGCACACCACCAGCAAGGGATCAATACATCAAATAATACATCATCTAACCTTAGTCGACCACTTAGTTCGTTTCTCTTTCACTGCTACTTTTAAGATATGACTTATTTTTATTTGCACTTTTAAGTCTTGAATATAAATTCTTGAAAAAAAAACTCAAGGGAAGCTTCCCCATATTCATGAATGGCATTCGTAGTAAACCCATTAGTGTAGGGCCACGCAGACCCAATCATGGATCAGTTTGAACTAGCCGCACTGGTGAGTTTGAAGTCAATATGGTGTGGGTTCGTCACCATTCGCTTCTCTGGTGCTGAAAATATGCTAGTAGGAGATCTAGAACCCGAGTCTAGCTTTTGCCCTTGTGGGAGCCATGTAAAGGAGAAGGACGTCGCCTTCAATTAGATCAAGCCATAAGCCATGGAATATGCGTGCTCAAAAGCATTGATCTCTTTGGTTCGGTCCATGGCTCCAAGGAAACGAATTCAATGACAACCACAATGTTTTGTCAAGAGAGTGGAGGACATTCCTCATCTAGACCACCCATCTCTGGAACCAAGAAAGAAAGCCCTCATTTTGTATGAACGGGCTTTAGTTGGAAAATAGACAGGCCTTTGGCCCAGCCCAAAAGTTGTGGAAGCATGGATAGCAGAACAATGGTCCCCCATGCTAAATGGATAGGTAGTACCATTTGCCTTTGGTCATGGTTATTTCGTCTTTCTCGTTTTTAACAAAGAAGAGAGAGATTTGATATTTAGATCCGAGCCATATTTCATGGGTTCCGAGGGAATGTATCTCTCAGTAATGTAGCTATAGGGGTAGTGGGGGGTGGGGGGGATGGCCCATTTTGATAATAGTGGAGGCCATTCAATGTAAGGTGGACTAGGTCCACTATAGTATTAAATAAGGCCCACTATAGTAGTTAGATGTAATAAATGTAAGAGGACTTCTTAGAAGGTTCTACTTCTAGAGGATTCCTCTAGAATGTTCTTAGGTGGTTGGTAGAACTATATAAAGGGGTTCAAACATTGTAATGAGGTGAAGAAAAATTATTGTATTTGGAGAGTGTAACTCAATAGGAGGATGCCCCCTCGAAGAGGCAAGTGAACAGGAGAGGATCCCTTCCATAATATGATCCATTGTATGGTATTTCCCTACCCTGAGGGTTTGATATAATAAAGTGGTGGTTTTTTATATTGTTCCATATACCTTGTATGGTGATTGTATTCAAATTTATTTGGTACTATTGTGGTATTTTATATTCAGGTGTTTGGTATATAACAATTGGTATCAAAGCTCTTTTCTTGGCCGGAATTGTGGACAATTTTTTTTTATTTTGCAGATTTTTTTCGAAGTAGAAAACACTCCAGACGATTTATGTAGTTTTTGGTGAATAATTTGCAGAAACTGGTTCCAGATCTGAGTTCCTCTTTCAAAAATAGTCGATTTCAAAAAAAATTCATCCCAAACGGAGTCTGGGAAGTGACGTTATCGACATTTTAAAATCTGCAATTTTCAAGGTTTTTTCCACGGACGACCGCGTGATTTTTTTATTTTTGTAGCATCTGGAGGCCAAATTTGTTCAAACAAATTACAAATCTGAGTCCCTCTCAAAATTTCACCCAATTTCAAAAAACAAATCATCTGAATCGGAGCCTCGGAAGTGAAGATGTTGTTGATTTAAAATCAACCATTTTGGGGGGGGGTTTTGTGATGGCGGCGGGACTGCAAAATTCATAACATGTCACAGGGTGCTCAGATTGCTACCAGATTCGTGTCATTGGATAGAGTATTATTTTATGTGGTGTTTCCAATGGATTGTTTTTGTCAAATCCTCGAGGATACTTTAATTAAAAAAATCCGAATGGTTTTGGAACCACACATAGAAGCCCTCCAAGCCTGCATGCATGACTTCAAGGATAGTTGGTGAAAGTACAAAGCTAGTATACATGAGGAATATATTATGGAGGACATCATGGATGAATATAATCACGAAATGTATGCTTGGTATGTTTTTGAGGCTAATTGTGGTGATTGGTATCGTTGTCATTTCTGGGATGACAACCACTTCATCTTTTATTTGATGACTTTACTCCACCTCATGTAAAGGCCATCCTGAAGAGTACAACATAGCCTTCTCTACATATTATTCTTTTGTTTTATTACTCGTCGATAGAAGTGGATGAATGGTTGGTCAGTTCTACATATTTCGCCCCACATGACCAATGTAGCTTTTTGGAGCATCATTTTCAGTTGGTTCCTGAGTTCCGATATCTTCCGCGTGGAGTTCACATGAGCACTTGGACATGGGACCCAGGTTTATAGTGGTGGTTGGACCGTTGGACTACTTCAACATGGTGGCATTCATCTCTTCATGGGACCCTGGTTCTACAGTCTACTTCAACACTATGGTCCACACTTATCCATGGGACCCTGGTATATGGTTGTACACCCTCATAACGAGCATTGGGGACAACGCTCTCCTAAGGGGGATGGAATGTAGTGTAGCTATAGGGGTAGTGGGGGGGCCCAGAGGGCCCATAGTGATAATAGTAGAGGCCATTCAATGTAAGGTGGACTAGGTCCACTATAGTATTAAATAAGTCCCACTATAGTAGTTAAATGTGTTAAATGCAAGAGGACTTCTTAAAAGGTTCTACTTCTAGAACATATCTCCTCTAGAATGTTCTTAGGTGGTTGGTAGCACTATATAAAGGGGTTCAAGCATTGTAATGGGGTGAAAAATAATTATTGTATTTGGAGCATGTAGCTCAATAGGAGGATGCCCCCTCGAAAAGGCAAGTGAACTGTTGAATTTAAAGCAGCTGCAAGAGCCATTCTCCGGGAGGATGGCAAAGATCCTAGCCGAGATCTAGGGCCCCCAGTACACTCCTGGGGTTCTTGGTCTAGGACCAAACAGTCAATGCCATGGCAAAAGACCCTTGTTAGGGCCCCCAGTATATGACTGGGGTTCTTGGTCTGGGACCAAGCAGCAAAAGACCCTTTTTAGGGCCCTCAGTATATGACTAGGGTTCTTGGTCTGGGACCAAGCAGTCAAAGTCCCTAGATATGTCTAGGGCCACTAGAAATGTTCTAGGGTACCCATGCCTGGGGCATGGGTTGATCCTTGGTCTTGTA
>ML776851.1:1454497-1502102 GCA_009831015.1 Picea engelmannii | reverse complement strand
ATGAGGGATGTATCCCATATGCAATGATGATAAAATTAAAAAGGTCACTTTGAGAATGAATGGACAAGTATTGCCACCAAGTCTCCCTTCCTAAACCCCCCTTCACCCTTGCTTATGTTTATTTGGGGTTTTGTTTTTGCTTTCGGGGTTAATAAGAAAATATAAATTAAATGTTTTAATTATAACATGTTTAATTGATATTTTAATTATTATTTCTATTAACCTATCCTAGCCTAAAAGTATAAATAGAGACCTACCCTCTATCTTTAATACTCACTCATATGTTCTCTTCTAAAGTGGGTGGATCTCCTCTTTGAAGCTGCGACCCCTTTGTAACAGTTCCTGAGGTTTCCTGTGGTGATTCGGCCCTTCTATAACCATCTGTTCAACCTAGGTTTCGACCCCAGGATTATTGCTATCTACTTCTCTTTTGGGGATGATCCAAGGGTTATAGCAGATCTGCTTTATGGTGTAGTTACCTGTGACTGAAGCTGCCATCACCTCTCTCTAGCACAGATCTGATCCTTTCTTTGTGTCGTGGTCTCTCTAGTGTAGATCTGGTCCTATACAGTGGGCCGTGGCTTCTCAAACACAGAGCTGACCCCTGTCGTGGCCTCTCAAGCTCAGAACTGTCCCTTCTCATTGAGTCGCGGCCCCTCTAAGCTGCCTGTAACCTCTGTCCTGTGTGAGGGTTTGGGTCCTTGTTTTTTTTCAGGGTGTGTGAGGGTTTGGGTCCTTGTTTTTTTTCAGGGTGTGTGAGGGTTTGATCACAGAAATTTTGTGTGATGCTTAAGTGTTATTCTCTTCCTTGGTGGCAAGCAAATCTATTCATCTCTTGGCAAGAGATCTAACCTATATGGTAGATCTATGAACATGAAATTTTTCTGAGCATAACTACAATTGGCATTACATCTCTTATGTGTGGCATGCACTCTTTCAGAGGTAAGACTACAAGGTAAGTAACCCTTTCAGTTTACTCTCAATCAGATCTGTTGTTCTTTGTTTATGAAGATATTTAAATATTATAGTCTGCTCATTAATTAGATCTACTTCAGATTTGAAGATTGATTTTAGTTTTGATAGATCTGTATCAGCTTTGTAGATTAGATCTGGATTCAGATCTATATCTTTACTATTCTTTAGTTCAGATCAGAAAGAATAATTGTTGTTTAATCTAGATCTACTTCTATGATCTTGTTTCAGTTAAATCTAAGTTTCAGTTAGATCTATGATCTTCTATGATCTTGTTCCAGTTAAATCTTGTTTCAGTTCTATGATCTGCTAGCTTAGATCTGAGTGGTTATACACACTCAGAAATTATTTACAAACTCAAATTCAAATTGTTGTTTCTCTGTTCAAAATTTTAAGCAGTATTGTATTTGTTTACTGTTCTGAGGATGAGACTTAGTTGTTATTCTAGCTGAAAATTTAAAAGACATTTTTGTTCTGCATTACTTCTCTAAATCTAACATGAACAGGAGAGGATTCCTTCCATAATAGGATCCATTGTATGGTGTTTCCATACCCTAAGGGTTTGATATAATAAAGTGGTGGTTTTCTATATTGTTCCATATATCTTGTGTGGTGATTGTATTCAGATATATTTGGTACTATTGTGGTATTTGTATTCAGGTGTTTAGTATATATAACACTCTCCCTATGGACCCTTGACTTTAACCCAACACAAGAGACTACAACCTCGTTGATGTGGGTCGGATTGCCTCGTTTTTCGCTTATCTTCCAAGATGAATGCTCTCTAAGAGAGATTAAAACCAAACTGAGTCATTTTAAAGTCATTTTATTGACTAAGCATAACCAAGAGGGAATCTATATTCTTGTGCGAGAATATGTGTGGAGGTGGATTTGGATAAGGGACTCCCAGAAGCTCTACAAATCAATTTGGATGGGATGGAATCACCATCAAGTGCTAGATTATGAGTAGATCCCATTCAAGTGCATGGTCTGCCATACTTATGGACATTTTGCAAAAAAAATTCAAAAAACCAAGAAGAGCAGCCCCCTTCAAAGCAACAATCAAGGATGGACCCTGAATCCAAGATGGTCCCAAGCATGCAAAGGAAATTCCAGCGAAAAGGGCCATCTAATCCAAAGTCACCACAAGAGGGTCCGCCTACATCTAGCAACGACAAATTTGAAGTTCTCGAGAACTTAGAGGAAACAGTTAATCTAGAAAAGCAAAGAGGGAGGTTGAAGAGGAATAGGTAGCAAATCTTTACCCTGAACAAACTCATCCCAATAGTGGCACCGATCCATCCCCTGAGGATCCAATGTCCAATGCACAAGTAGAGGAGGATAAAGAGGAGGAAAACGAAGAAGGTGCAGAAGAGTTAGAGGAGGAAGATGAGGAAGCTGAGGAAGCAGAGGAGGAAGAAAGGGATTCAACTCTGGAAGAGGAAATAGAGGTGGAACCCGAAGAGCAGGACCATCCTGAACCCTCTAAACCCATCTCCTTTGCCGAAGTCCTAAAGAAGGCACCAAATCCTTCCCCTCCTTACAAGGGAAGGAAATCCAACAAGGAACGGATAGCTCATGAGGCAGAAATGAATATCCACCAGGGACATCAAGCATCCCTCCGCCGTTTTCTCCTAAGTGAATTATGCCTTGTTTCTCTGTTTTACTTTGTAACTAATTTGTGAGAATTTATCCATGTACTCAGGAAACTGATATGAAAAGTCCCAATAGAAAAATCCGATTTCTTTCCCCCTATTCTGCGAAGGGAGGTTGGAAATCAACATTATTCCTGATCTTTCTGATGTAGTAGTATGCTGTCCACTTCAGCTGCAGCACTTTTGCTAATTTAAATATAACCGTTCCTGTTAAAAAATATATATATAATTTCTTGAAATTGTACTTTTATAGGATGCTGATTTGGTAACAAAGTTATGGCATGCTGCAATTATTATCATAATTATGTTTTTATTATTCTATTTTTTATTAGATAAATATGCTTTCAATTATTATTGTCATAATTATGCCTTTATTGTTATCATTCTAAAAAACCGTATGCTAGAGAGAGTTGAGAAAGAATTGTTCTCCTACTTTACAGGGGAAATGAGCTTGGCAACGAGATACCAAATTGTCAGAAAGGCCCTTAAAGCAAACAATTGTGTGGCTTGCAATCCTGATCAACTTTAGCTTGAGCTTGTCGGGATTTGGCTTCATGTTAGCCTTAGCTGAAAGTACAAAGACTTTCATAAAGTCGAATGAGACATTTAGATGCAAGCCAAAAGCCAAAGGAAGATACTTGACTCTTGGAAATCAAGAAGGGACGGTACTGTATGCCTGCTGGATGGTTAGAGTGATCAAGCGAAAAGGCCTACAAAATTCTCATTGAACGTAACATTCAAAAAGATGATCAAACTGAGGAGCTGACGTAAAAGATTCTATGAGGACTCTAATACTCACCAAAGCAGGGACTCTTGCCTTCAAGAGAATTTGAAAGGAATGGAGAGTATACAAAAATTCCTGACCTGAATATGAAATGTGAAGCAAGAAGAGCTATTTTCATGCCCAACTCATTTCCGTTGGTAGTCCCCTCTTAATAGAAAGAGGATTGAAACATATTCCTTGGTCTAACACTCAGAAATTCAAAAAAGGGAATAGAAGCCATTTATGTTCTCTATGATAGATCCACAACAGATGGAATCATGGCATGAACTGCAGGAATGTTATCATCTGCAAAATTGCCATTGCTAACAAGAGTGTCTGGGAAAAAGGGTAAACCTTTAAGGTTGGCGCAGACCTCCCAAGCCAGAGAGACCATGGATGCCTAATAAGGATTAAGTTGCGTTTGAGACCTTCACCAACTCAAAATCAAGTTTTGGTAACCGCATCTCCTGACACTATAAGAGGGATTGGGTTTTGAATATTTCAACAAGCCTCACATAAAAAGTCCACTTCCTATGCCTGCATACTCAGCTGTTATCGAACAGCGGTAAATTGTGGAAGGTTGTTTGCTTGAAGAGTTTACTTCTTATAGAATATAAACAACACCAAGTGGCGTGGAAGATTGGAAACATTGTAGGCTACTTCTATAGAGCCTGAGAGGTTGTTTTGCAAAGTTAAACCATACATCAGCATCTGCCCACCAAATCTATAATGTGCCTAAGCAGGCATTTGCTGCCCATGTGGACTTATGGAAACTATGGGTCAAACCTCGAGAAATGGGTCTATACTATTCCCTTCCTTTTGCAGATCTGCAGATTTAGTTGGCCTTTTACTTTTCCAGGTCTATAGGATCTAATTCTGCAAACCAATTGTATAGCATGTAAACATTTCCTATGATTTGGAAAATGAAATTAAGGAATATAATTTTTCATGAAGAGAAAGCTCCTTGCGGTGTGTCCAATCAAGAATAGTCCACCACTCTGCTGAAGATCCAAGTGCAGGTGTGTCAATCAAAGCTAGTCCACCACTCTGCCTATCTCTGAACTGAAGGTCCAAGTGCAGCCAGAGAGTTTAGCGGAGGCTCAATCATCCGATGTGATTGGTATATCAATCAAAGCTAGTCCACCACTCTGCCTATCTCTGAATTGAAGGTCCAAGTGCAGCCAGAGAGTTTAGTGGAAGCTCAATCATCCGATGTGATTGGTAGGCCTTATGACCAAGTGGCATCTATTCTGCCATATCCACCCAGGACTCACCTAACCTCACCTGTTATCTATTCTGCCAAATTCACCTAGGACTCACCTAACCCCACCTGTTGAGATAAAAGGCAACCATGGGCCGTCAAGGCTGTCGGGCCTTCAACCCAGTCTACAGTTAACTATGTTGGTCACCTTCACAAGGCAGCATATCTTCGAGGGGTTTTGAACCCGGGTTTGAGCAACTGAAAAATGCTTCGACTTAAACCATTTGACCACAACCCCCTTGTCAGGCGAGTGCCATATATTTCATTGGACAGTTCTAAGCTTTATAATTTGAAACCATGGTTGCTCACTGCCCAGATTTCCATTTGGATGCATAACTCCTCCATTACTAATATAATCATGCTTTTAAAAATAAAAATAAATTATTGTAATGTTGAAGCAAGGAAAATGCAATATATTAGAGTAACCAGAACACACAGACCGTCTGTAAGCAAGCATGTCCTCAATTACTGCGGTGAGAAAATGTGTAAAACCTAATTCTGATACGATTTGAAGTTTTAACAGAAAAAATAAATGAGGCACTGATACCTTTGCGGTGCAGGGCAGCTCCTCCGATGAAAATTTTGAAAATTCACCCAGAAATTAGAAGGCTAACGAGTGAGTTGTGCTGTTTTGTTATCAGGATGTATCAAAGTTGCAACAGTTGTAAACAAAATATCAGGATGTATCAAAGTTGCAACAGTTGTAAACAAAATATCAGGATGTATCCTCACCCCAGAACGGTGCCCATGTTTAGCGTTAGATAGATAAATTTAAGTTACAATTATAATAAAGTTTTTTGGATATGTATTATGTTAAAGTTTAAAAACATTTTTAAAGTGGACTTTGACCAATGAAACATGAACGTTTAAATTTTAACAAAGTCCATATTAAACAATTTTACTTTAATTATGATTAATTATGAAAATCTACTTAATGAAAATAAATTTTATATTTTATGTGTATTTTTTAAGTAAATAAAACAAGAAATTATGATAATTAGTGGTGTAATGGTAGGATTCAAATTATGGATTTGGTTTACTCAAGTGGGTATGGTCCCTTTAGCTTTACATCAAGGGCTAATTATCCCATTGACTCTACTCTCAACCATCTACTTCTTGTCTACAACATTTTCTCAACCAACCAACCTTTTTGTACTTTTCACTAGATCCTCCTAAAATGTTGATTCCCAGTTTCTGATATGCAAATTTGACCTTTCCCTTATTTGCGAGTATGTTGCACAGTGTAAGAGAAAGTGTTGCTCAATTTCTACCCCTTCCCATTTCCACATACTCAACATAAGCTCCCATAGCTTTTTGGGTTGTTCCCATCTTCTTGTTTCGCATCTCAACCTATGTGAGTTGGGTCTTAGTTTTGCTATTACATGTTTTCACACCATAGGATGTTATGCTTTAAGTGGTTTTTCATTTCAATCTCCTCATCTCTATTGAAGTTGTCTATGTAGCATTATTGTTTTTGGGGGCATGTTTTCTCCATTCTTCATTCCTATAACATTCTTATATATGACTTTTAAATGTATTTTTATCTATTAGGCACCTTTCTTCTCCTATATCCAACTCTTCAAACCAATCTCTTCATTGTCAATGCCAACCCCTTGGGGAATTCCCCTACAAAAATAAGTATGATTAGTTCCATCACTATCCAATATATGAGTGGTAAGGAACCTGGGGGGATCTCACCTACCTTCATATCCAGTCAAAATCATCTGATTATGATCCCTACACTCTATATTATTATTATTTTCTTTTATATTATTCTAGATTATGTCTTTTCTTGTTTATATGTTATATTAGGATTAGGTTACATATTGTCGCTCGGGGCATATTTTCTTTCTCCCTTTTAGATTATTTTTCTAATTTTATTTTATTGTTTTTTGGGGTATGTTTTCTCCATTTTTCGTTCCTATAACATTCTTATATATGACTTTTAAATGCATTTTTATCCGTTATGCACCTTTCTTCTTCTATATCCAACTCTTCAAACCAATCTCTTCATTGTCAATGTCATGTTTTCTTTCTCTCTTTTAGATGATTTTTTTTTAATTTTATTGGAATCGCATCAATGTCCATGGTTGTCATTTTCTTGTTAGGATAGACTTGACTCGATGAAAGAGTCAAAGTTGTTAGGTCAACAATGGTGGTTTCAGGCACATGGTATTGGTGACCCGTGATATTGAGCTCGTGGATTACGTGTAATGAAATCCTTTAAAAGGCTAGTGATACTCCATTATAATGTGTCAAGAGTTGAGCAGTGAAGGCTCACTTGGCCAAGGCCAGGAGCTTGGTCGGCTTGATCAGGTTTGGCTAAGGGAAATAATATATCTATTGTTGGCTGGTTTTTCCCATAAGGGATTTCTAGGATAAATCTCGTGTGATTTATGTGTGCATGTTGCTATGATCTTGTTATTCTTATCTCTCTTGCATTTTATTTCCTAACAACTGTTGATGATTACAGCTTCGTGAGACATCCTCCAGGACACAGACCTGAGAGAGAAGCCCCTGAGATGGGTGTGTGGTTCCTATCTGAGACAAAACCAGAACGTAGTGATGGCCTCCTCCTTATAGAGAGTTGAGAAGAACTCCAGATGATTCTCCTATGTAATGCGGTGAGAAAGAATATATGTTGAGTTAGACGTACCTGTCGCTGAGCACAAGGTGAACGTGTGAATTCCCATGATCTGGGTGCATCGTTATGAGATAGAGATGAAGACGATGTATTAGCCTCCTCTGAGCATAGAGTTGAGATGATGAAATTTAGATGACTCTCATGTGTAATGCAGTGGGAAAGAAGATCTGTTGAGTTGGACGTGTCTATGGATGAGCACAAGTGAACGTGATCCTAATGGCTAAGCACTAGTGAGTGTGGTTCTCATGTGAGACACAATGAGATAGAGATATGGACATCCCTATGAATGTGCCCCTAGTGGCTGAGCACTAGTGGGTGTATGAGATCCCTTGCTATATTGTTCAAGAGTCAGACTTACATGTAACCCTAATTGTAATGTAAAGGGTACAGGTCGGCCCCACCTTAATGTAATAGATAATTAATGTAAAAGATAATTAATCCGGTTATTATTAATTATATTGTGAGTTAGAGAGGTCGGCCATGTTGTGCCAATAGACACTTCTGTTGGCAGGTTCAGTCTAGTATAAGTAAAGGTAAATTCCCCATTGAGGAATCATATCTTTTGTGTGAGTTTGGAAATTTCAGCAAGTACATCTTCTTGAGAAAAGTGCGCACCTCTCTTGGGCGCTAGTCTTCTAGGGTTTGTAAGCACCCTTTTGTGTGCTAGGTTTTTATGGTGGTGGAGGTCTTTCTCTTGAAGAATATAGCAAAGGATTGGCTAGGTTTTCTTCCCTTGTTGAGAAGGGTTTCCAGGATACTTCTTGTGTACTTGTGCATGGTGTTTCTTCTTGTGATCTTGGTTGTTGCAACAAATTGTTTATGGTTTAAGTAAGATGCTAAAATGGAATGAACTTCATGCTTAAGCCTTGCTTATTGAAAATCAACATGGTATCATAGCATAGGTCTTGAAGAACCCATTGCACAAGCATCTACCAGTCATCTTCTCATTTCTGCAGAACCGTACGACCCTCCTAGGGTTTCCAGAAAATTTGTACGACTCTCCTTTTTGAGGTGTTCCAGCCCTTAATACTTGGATGTTGGAGCTGAAATTTGGACAGGAGGGTACGACCTCCTTCAACGTACCTCCAGAAAMTTTTAAAGTGAAATTCTGAGAATTTTTTATTTTTGGCCCTAGGGTTTCTAGGGTTCCACAAATTTCTGGTTTTTAGGGTTTCTACAGCTCTTTGAAGAAGCCTTCAAGATTACCTCWGTTCTTCTGATTTTTCAAGGCTTATTGTTGGTAGTCATAAGCCCAACAAAACCTAAGGTTGCTAGCCTAGCCTAGCCGTTAGGTTTTCTAGCCCAGTTGACAAGGGTTTGTGAAGAATCTAAAATTATGATGAACATAACTATGATGGAAGATAAGCTTGATTAATCAAGCAACTTCAAGTTCCTAGAATACAAGACTTCAGAGGAAGACTTATTGTGGGTGATACAAAAAGGTTGCATTGTGACTACCTTCTTCATGAAGATGCTAGAGGACAAAAATCAGCTAGGTGCCATTAGAGAAATCATATCAGCACCCTCAGGTATGCACTTGTATATATATTATTTGTATCATTGTCATGAGGGTAATTGCAGGAGGAAGGAACCTTTTTCTAAAGTCATGGATCCAGAGGGATCTCGGTGCATTCAGAAGAACAACACATTGGAAGTGAAGACTCCAAGTTTGATTCTTGAAATTGTCATTCCTCTAACCTATATTTCTAAAGTTTGCTACATTACAAGTAGGTGTTGTAGCTGAGACAACAATCCTTAAATTGTTTTGATTCTAGAGATGTACTCATTATTCTCCTTTAGGAGATATTCTTGTTTTGGTTCCTCTTGTTTTCTTGTTCTAGACAGGTTAACAACAAAGGAATATGTTTATCCTTCAGAGGGAGTCAAAACTATTTGAGAAAGAGGAAGAATAGAACCATCATTGAGGCAACCAATGCAATAATGCATGATCAGAATATTTCTATGATCTATGGGCATAAGCATGCATGAAACAATATATGTTCAGAACAAGAGTCTTCTCTAGACTTTGAAAAACATAACTCCCAAAGAAGCCTTCATCAGAGTGAAGCCTGAGATTGAACACTTCAGGATATTTGGGTGCCCAATGTATTTTCATGTACCCAAAGAGAAGAAGTCCAAGCTAGACCCTTCAGGGAGAAATGATACATTTATGGGATAATAGTGAATCTTCGAAGACATTCCAGATCTACATCCCTGGTCAGAGACAGATTGAGACAAGCATATATGTTTTCCTTGAAGAAGAGATAGCCTTTCAAAGATCCAGAGAAACATATGGAGATTGACAGTGAGACAATACCTTCTCCCCCTTCAACAATTCAAAGGGAGACATACATTATTCCAGTTGATCTAGTTGCTCCAGTTGATATGTCCAGAGATATTGCAGTAGGACATAAAAGGCCTGCCTAGGATCACTTTGTAAGAGGCATAGAAACATACAAGCCTCTCAAGGCACATCCCGAGAGAACAAAGATATTTTTCGAGCTACTCTTTAGTCATGAGCCACATCTTTGATTCCGAGCCTTCTTGTCATAGAGAAGCAACAAGAGAACAGGTATGGCAAGATGCCATAACAGAAGAATACCAGTATATCTTAAAGAATGATGTATAAGATATTGTTCAGAGACCAGAAAGGAAGTTTGTGGTGACTTCCAAGTGGATCTATAAGATCAAGCATGCAACTGATGGAAGTGTCGAGAAATACAAAGCGAGATCTATAGCCAAAGGATTCTCACAAACCAAGGGAGTTGTCTATGATGAGACACTTGATCCAGTAAGCCTGATACACTTCCATCCATACTACCATCCATGAGTTTGAAACTATGACAGATGGATGGATTCTTGATGAGTTTGGGTTTCAGCAAGAGTGTTATTGATCCAAACCTATATTATTACAGTGTTGGTCACGAGAGCTTGATTTTGATGACTTATTCAAAAAGCCTTGTTATTGGATACAAGTAAGCTTTGACTTCTGATTTTGAGATGAATGATCTAAGTGTGATGCACTACTTCTTGGGACAAGAAGTATGACAGAGGACTGATGAGATTTTCCTGAGTCAAGGAAAATATACAATGAGAATATTAAAGAAGTTCAGTATGATAGAATGCAAATCCACGGTGATGGATTTGAAGAAAATGAATGATGATGATTCAGATGAGATTGATCCACAATTGATTGGATCACTAATGTATCTGGTTAACACCGGACTTGATTCATGCTATGCAGTGAATGTACTTAGTCATTCATGAGTCAACCGAGACAGACTCATTGGACAACAACAAAACATGTATTGAGATATCTACGAGGCACAATTAGATATGGCATGAGATATGCCTCCAGTGAAGACTTGAGTTTGCGGGGATATGCAGAATGGACAAAAAGTACAATGGATTGGAAGAGCACATCCGATTTTTGTTTGCTATTATTTCCCGGTGCAACAAGAAACAAAGCTCTGTGGCCTTAAGTACCACAAAAGCATAGTATATATCATTGAGTGTGTGAAGCAGTGTGACTTCATAAGCCTCTGACAGATTTACTTGATCATGAGATGGATCCTATGATTATAACCAGAGACGTGTGAAGCTCTTTGAGAAACCTGTATTTCATGATAGATCGAAACACATTGAGATAACATATTATTTTCAGAGACATGATGCAGAGGAAAGTAGGTCACATGCAATACCTTCCTACACATGAGCAGTTTGCAGACATCTTCACTAAACTGACTTGGTGAAGAATACCTCTCTAGTTGAGAGGGAGTGTTGATGACTACATCCAAGAAAAAGTTCAAGTACTTCCGTGCGAGACTTGGCCTGATGGAGAATGCCTCCCTAGATGAGAGGGAGTGTTGATGATTACAGTTGTGTGAGACATCCTCCAAGACACAGACCTAAGAGAGAATCCCTTGAGATGGGTGTGTGGTTCATATATGAGCCAGAACTAGAACGTAGTGATGGCCTTCTCCTTACAGAGAGTTGAGAATAACTCCAGATGATTCTCCTGTGTAACGCAGTGAGAAATAAGATCTGTTGAGTTAGACGTACCTGTGGTTGAGCACAAGGTGAATGTGTGAATTCCCATGAGCTGGGTGCATCGTTATGAGACAGAGATCCAGGCGATTTATTATCCTCCTTTGAGCATAGAGTTGAGATGATGAACTCCAAATGACTCTCATGTGTAATGCAGTGGGAAAGAAGATCTGATGAGTTGGACGTGTCTGTGGATGAGCACAGGTGAATGTGATCCTAGTGGCTGAGCATTAGTGAGTGTGGTTCTCCTATGAGACACAATGAGATGGAGATATGGACATCCCTATGGATGTGCCCCTAGTGGCTAGGCACTAGTGGGTGTATGATATCCCTTGCTATATTGTTCAAGAGTCAGACTTACCTGTAACCCTAATTGTAATGTAAAGGGTACAGGTCGGCCCCACCTTAATGTAATAGATAATTAATGTAAAAGATAATTAATCTGGTTATTATTAATTATATTGTGATTTAGAGAAGTCAGACCTGTTGTGCCAATAGACACTTATGTTGATAGGTTCAGTCTAGTATAAGTAAAGGTAAATTCCCCATTGAGGAATCATATCTTTTGTGTGAGTTTGGAAATTTCAACAAGTACACCTTCTTGAGAAAAGTGTGCACCTCTCTTGGGCGCTAGTATTCTAGGTTTTGTAAGCACCCTTTTGTGTGCTAGGTTTTTATGGTGGTGGAGGTATTTCTCTTCAAGAATATAGCAAAGGATTGGTTGGGTTTTATTCCTTTGTTAAGAAGGGTTTCCCAGGATACTTCTTGTGTACTTTTGCATGGTGTTTCTTCTTGTGATCTTGGTTGTTGCAACAAATTGTTTATGGTTTAAGCAAGATGCTAAAATGGAATGAACTTCATGCTTAAGCCTTTCTTATTGAAAAATAAAAAACAACTAGTATCAGAGCAAGGTTGACAATGATGAAAAGAAAGATGTGGCTATGAGAGTATAGAGCTAAGGTTTAAATCCCTAGGGGGCATTGAAGGCTTCAACACTGAGATTTGAAGGGCACCGAGTTTGGGCTCAGAGCGTGCGAAGGATATATGACTTGGATGCTTGGATCTTATGGATATGTCAGGTGTGGATGGATCTATTGTTTGGTTGCAAATATACCAAGAAGCGAGCACCAAGAGCTGGAGGAATGGCAAAGCAATAAGATGGGGCATAAGTGTCGGGATAGAAACAATGAAAAAAAAAATTATGGAGTTGAATGTAAATGGCATACAACTGTAAGACCTAGTTAGGCATGCTTACCTCAAGTTTGAAATTTCACTGGTAAAGTCTAGATGTAGACCTAGGTGATAGGGGGGAGCATGCAGGATTCCCGGATACCCTGACTTTGAGGGAGGTTTGGAATGATTTGGTCATGGGAAATCCCAAGTCAAGTTTAAAGGGGGAATGTTATGATAAACTTGACTCGGTGAAAGAGTCAAAGTTGTTAGGTCAACAATTGTGGTTTCAGGCACATGGTATTGGTGACTCGTCTTATTGAGCATGTGCATTACATGTAATGAAAGCCTTTAAAAGGTTGGTGATACTCCATTGTAATGTGTCAAGCTTTAAGTCTCACTTGGCTCAGGCCAGGAGATTGGTCGGATTTGGCCAAGGGAAATAATTTTTGGTTGGTTTTTCCCATAAGAGTTTTCCAGGATAAATCTCATGTGATTTAAGTGTGCATGTTGCTCTGATTTTTTTATTTTTATCTCTCGCACATTTTTATTTTCTAACAACATTTCTATCTATGTAAAATCAATTTTCTCAATGCCTTCAACTCTATTGGGTATAATATTGTTTCAACTAGGAGTATCTCATAAGTAAATGTTGCATTTTACTCTTAGACAACGTGTTATAAGGTGTTTGTGTACTTGCTTGCTCCAATTATATGTCACATCCATAAAGGAGTATTGGGGCTATAAGCATTTGAAAGGAGTGCAAAATTTGCCAGTGACAAACCTCGGTTGTCCGACATCTATTTTGTAGCATGAAGAATGCTTTCCACCCTCCTTGCAATCTTTTCCTCATGTATGTGTCTCGCCTTAGCTTCTCATTGAAATCTAGTCCCAAATATTTAAGTTTTGGATTATCTCTAGTAGCTCACCTTCAAAGATTATTTGTGGTTATTTGGGTTATCTCTAGTGGCTCGCCTTAGAAGATTATTTGTGGTTATTTTGTTCTTTTTTTAGCGAGAACACTACTATCTCATTTTTACTCATGTTCACATTCACCCAACCTTTGTGCAAAAGTACTCTAAAACCTCCATGTGATCATGTAAGTTACATAGAGTCCCATTAGTTAGTGTCGTGTCCTATACATAGCCAAATTTTTATGATAATTTTCACTATGTTCATCTATCCTCGCCTTTCATGTTTATCCACTCCTTTAGCATATATGTAAAGACTGAATGATGTGGGAGAGGGGGGGCAACCCTGCTTCATCCTGATGTCATAGTTGAAGCTCTCTAAAAGACTCTCTATAATTTTGATTTTAGCCTTTAATTGCTCGTATAATGTAGGAATTGTTTTCCTCTAACCACTTAGGACACCCATTTCTGTCAACCTCTCCCATTTTTCTCCCTTGGGATGGTGCCAAAATCCTTTTCAAAGTAAATAGAACAATAACATAGTTCTTCACCTTTTTTGTCTCAAGTCTTTTCCACTATGCACCTAAATGTGATGCAATTGTTGATGGTGGAGTGTTTCAATCATATGAGCATCTCCTTTGATTATTTGATCCTTTTTTGCTACTCATTTGCTCATGTTTTTCTCCACAATCCCTTTTATGAGCTTGGTAAACATTGCGTTGATCATAATGGTTTTGTAGTTCCCCGACTTATTTTTGTCTCCCCTTTGAACACATGAAAAATGAGACTCATTTCCCATCTACTTGGGAACCCCTCTTTTCCCATCTTATTTAGTAGGGTTGTGATGTGTCAATCAAGGAATTTGTTCCCTATTTCAAGGATTCTACTTGTAGTGCTTCAATGCCTTTTTCTTTTCTTGATACCATCTTTTTATGCGCTAAGGTACATCCTCTTTCATGAAGCTTCTTCCACTATTCTAATTTATGGTAGTTGTTTTCTCTCTACTAGATTTTCATACAAATTTCTCACATAAGATAACCATTGGATCAACGTGATATCATTTCCTACAAATTATTTGGGGTCTACAATTCCCTCCAAAAGGATTTCGAGTTTTCCTTTACCATATTCATCATCTCTTATTATCTTAACATCACAAATTTACCTTTTTGCTTATTCACAATCAACTTATAAAAAATGAGTTTCGATTTACTCTTCTTTCTCTTATACATTACCCTTATTGCCTTACCCTATTTGTCATCCCTAGTTTCTTAGCTTTGCAGTTTTCAAGCATTGGTATGCACCATTTGGTTGGTTTCATTCATTGACCCGACAAGTGAGAAGTGATTCTGTCAATTTATGCTCTAGAGATTTCTACATCCTTTGTGGTAACAACTATTGCTTTTAGTGGTACTTGGTGTTGTTGCACTTTCTCCCCAACCTCCTTTAGTCTAATTAATCTCTTCAAACAATGGGTCATGGTCCAAGGATATATATTATCATCAATTACAAATGATGAAAGATGATATGTTTCTATTATGTTTTCTAAAATTATCATGTAATCCACTACACTTTAATTGTTATGTCTGTGAGACATGGCCTACCTCAACCCTTTCCCTAGCTCAAGGCCATTACATATAATGATGGTGTATGTGTTACACAAGTTTGGAATCTCTTTTCTAAGGCATATTAGTTCCTTGCTTCCATATATGGATCACCTTTTTCAAATTCCCTCATCTTCAATCAACCATACAAGGTGTGTGTTTTATATAAAAACATTTTCATTTGGGGTTCCTTGCTCTCCCATTAAATCCCCCCACTAGCTTTATGAAATATTTTTTCTTTAAAGTCGATTATGTCCCTTGGTATGTGATGGTATGAATCTTCACTATTTATTCCATGTTTCCTATAAAAACTTTGATTTATGGGGGTCATGTTAGCATGTTTCCAAAAAGGTACTAGTGATTTCCTCTTGTATTTCAAGTCAAATATATTGTTTGTCTTGGTCAATTTTCTTCAACTTTATGTTGTCTTGTAATCAATCCTTTATTATGCATAGAATCACCCCTATCATTATTATTACTTGATGTCTAGCTTTGAGTTGACCATATTTTGTGTCCCTGGGTTTCCTAAATTTTGCAACCTATGTGTTCATGAGTTTCAAAGGTATGGATGAGCTAGCAAGTTAATTAGGATCGACACACTCCAAGAAAGATATGGGGGATGCATGCAGACACACAAAGTGTGTGGGACTTTTGTTCACTCAAGATAGTGGAGTTGAGAGAGAGAGATAGTTCATGATTGTAACAAAGAGTAGACTGGAACAGTAAGAGAGTTGTTCCAAGTTAAGTTTTGTCCCAATTTTTTCATGAGTTTGTAATAGAGCTAGAAACTGTGTATGAATGAAAAGAAGAGACTAGAGCACATGACGCATCTTGTTATGAATTTTCATATGAATGAATTTGAAGTTAATGAATGAAATGTGAAGTCCTTTCTCCCTGCATTCCTCTATGTCAAGGTTTGACTGTATGTCTATTTACTTTCTGGTGTCTAGTAGTTTGTTGCTTGGATATGAATGAATGAAGGGGTTTATTCCTGAGAGGTTTTCCTATATTTGGTGTTCCTTCGCATCCGACACAAGACTAATGGTCTATGTGATTCTCATAGCATATTGGGTAAGACCTTTTTCAGTCCTCGACTGAAGATTGAGTATGTTGGCGCCTTGGGGTTTTGTTGGTAAATCTTGACGAACCTTGGGTATTTAACCCCTTAGCGAGATGAAGAAGAGCCAACAAATGGTTCCATTGTTAGGACCTGAAGGTTTTGTATTGCACGATGAAGGGAAATAATGAAGTGGAAACCCTCTCGGGAGGAAATACAAGATTGGTTATCTGAGAAGGTAGATGAGTTCACACGATGAGATACCAAGAACATGGTGGCCAATGCCGAATGTTGGAAATAGAGGTATATCTATACATATTTGCATGAAATTTTCTTTGCTAAGTTTCCTTGTTTGTTGTATGAGTGGATAAAGAGGTAGACAACGATTAACACTGTCTTGGGAGCCCAAGAACCACTAGTATGATACCAGACTACGGTCAATAGACTGAATTTTGTGGATAATAAGTGGGCTCGAGCAATTGGCTTCTGGTTCGATCGGGTTAAGGAAGGATACATCATTGAGTTTTCCATTGAATACATCGAGTCTTTCAACAAGGCTAAAATAAGTTTTGTTGCTGACCCTAAAAGGATATTGTTGGAAGATTTCCCGATGTGGATCAAGATGTTGTTTGTGGAGAAGGGGTCGATGCACATGGAGCTTGATAGGATGGTTGAGTAGACCCCCTTGCACATAGGAGGGGTATGGAAAGAAGGGGGGGAACAAGATAGAGAATGGATCCAATGGCAGGGATCTAGAAGATGATGAGATGAGGTGAGAAGAGAATGGACCCAAAAGAGCAGAAGAGAAAAATATTCGAGAGATACGCAAGAAGAGTTGAGTTAAGGAGGAAAGTTGAACAAAGGAGTGAAAACAGGATAACAAGGGGTGAAGGACGAGGGGTCAAAACCAGAATGAAAGGAAAGGAGACCACACCAGGAGGATGCGTGGGAGACAATTTTGTGCCAGAGAGAAGCACAGAAGGAGAAAGGTCGTTAAAGAGAAGCAAATTTAGAATTAGGGTATCAAGTGAGGATACCGAGAGTAGTGGGGGTAGGATGGGAGAATACAAAGTTAGATCTCTGTGGCTATTAAGAGATGTAGTCACATTAGAGGACGACGAGGCACATAGTAGCAACACTGACACAACAGAAGATGGCAATGGACCCCTATAAGAAGGGGAAGAGGCCTTAACAAATTGTGAATGGGCTTGCGCTGCTATAGGTAGGAATCTCTTTGGGATCCCTCATCAAAGATAATGAGAGAAGATGGAGGAAACCCCTATTTGAACCACCCCCCTTGCACATTTGTAATCAAGAAGAAAGAAACGAAGAAAGTGCAGAGATAGGAGTAGAAGAAGAAAGAGTAGAGGAAACGAGCAGAGAAGATATGAGTGAAGAAAAGGTCGAAGTCAACAATACTTCACAAGGAAGAGTCTCACTAGCCATTAGTTGGGAGGGCATAGTTCTAGAGCGAGTGTGGCGAACCAAGACACAACTTTGAGGCTACTTGTGTTCCGTTGGATGGGAAGAGAGGATGTAGAAAAACATTGGTTTACATGTGAAGCTATATGGTTTGTAAAGAGAGTCACATACGAAGCGTCCAAGATAATGCAGCTGGAGACCACATTTAGAGACAAAACTCTAACGCGGTACATGATTTACAGGGCGACTATGCCGACGAGACAAGCTAGGTCCCTGACAGAGATTAAGAGATATTTTCTTAGGGATAACTAGAAGCCTAAGTTAGAAACACAATGTACTGCTGAGATCAAGCAACATGCTCGAGAAACCATATGGGACTATGACCAATGGTTCAAGATATTGTTGGACAAACTGATATTTTAGATCCAATATGTCCAACATAAGGAGTGGTTTATTGCAAGTCTTCTACCCCACATTCGAGGCCCTATTCACTCAAAATAATTTGATGACTCAGGTGGAGGCCATGGAGATTGTGATGTGCCTAGAAGCTAATCCAAGAGGTGGTGATACATCAACAAGGTTGGCGTAGGTACAATCTCAGCTTACAAACCTCACAATGCAACTACAAGATATGGCTAAGGCTAAGGTGGTGCACGAGCATGTGTGGTGTACTATGTGTCACATAGAAGGCAACCATAGGAACAAATGCCCCATGATGGGAAACTACATGGTCATAGGAGCACATAATCCATTTCCAACCGGACCTCAGATTGAGTTGTGCGAGATTTGCAAACAATGGGGACATACACCTCCTTGTTTCCTAACACTACATAAATATTAGAAGACTGTGCATAATCCGTTTTGTGAGTTTTGAAAATCCATGGGGCATGATGTAAAAAATTGTCAATCACTGCAGCTGATGTAGGAGCACAATGCAGATGCCTTTCGGGTCCAATAGGAATATAAAGGGGGTGACTGCGGAGGTGAGAATAGATGAGGATATCAAGGAGGTCCGAGAGGAGGATATGGACGAGGATACATTGGCGGTGGAGGAAGACCGCCTATTTGCTTTAATTGTGTCAAAGTCTGCCATGTGTCATGATTATGTACTAAACCACATGCTCTCTATGGGTATTTCCACGGTATAGAGCATGTCACAGAAGATTACCCAAACTTGTTGGCAAAGTGGGAAGAAAAGAAGGCGCACTACAATATGGTGACTGCAGAGCCGTGTGAAGATCAACAACTAAAGAAAGAAGTCGATGTTGATCTAGGAGGACATCTGTGGCTGCCCACTTGTTCCATTAGCTCAACATATTGTTTCCATTTTGGCATTTTTTCTACAGTTTTTCGAGTCCCAAAATTTCAGGGCTGTTTTGAGGCCCTAAATGAAGTTTTTTTTATGTGGCAACACCTAATAGACGCTTGTTGGAATTATTGGGATGTTCACAATGTGTGCTCCTCGGCTAAACCTTTCTGACGAGGTATCAATCACCCCAAACTAAGATTGTATGCAAAATTTACGCCATAGGGAAGTCGATGTATCAACTACCCCCATTGGGGCCCACAAACCTTTTGGTGTTTCATCTTCCAAGGTTTGGGTTTTGGATGTTTAGGGTTTTCTCATTTATGATTTATGTTAAAAAGGAATTGGGAGCCTCATTGTAATCATCTTCTTGAAAATGCGTGTAGTCGTCACTCTCTTCTCAAAGATAAGCTACCACCATTCTAGCGAGTTCATTTCATTATGTATTTTCTTTTACAGTCTCTACATATTTCAATATTTAATAGAATTTGATTATTGTTGTATCTACGTGCTTCATTTTGTTCCCTCATAAATCCAAATCAGTGGTATCAAAGTGGTATGTTGTTTATATATTTCTCTGTGCATGTCCCCAACGAGCTTAGGGTATCAGACATTGAGACTCGAACTAGTCAAACCTTTGGAAGACCGTCCTCACTGACCCCAATAACCGCCCATGGAAGAGGAACAAAGAGATGAAGGAGTGGGAGATTCTATTAAGTTGTTTCTCGCAGAAGTCCTTGTGAAACAAAGGAACAAGATGATGGATCAGTTTTCCCAAATCCTTTGGCGGTTGCTGACAACAACATAGGCATCTTCGTCAAGTGACCACTTTGGAGGCACCACACCCTTCGAGGTAAAGTTAATTTCGATATTCCCACATTTGAAGGTTAGATAGATGCAAATGATTTGGAAAAATGGTTAAGTCTACTAGAAGGTTATTTCTCTGTCCACAATTTTTCCAATAGGGAAAAGATCACCTTTGCACTCCTTAATGCGGTCCCCCATGTCAAACATTGGTGGGAAACTTACTGTGAGAAAAACTCCACAGAGGAGTCTAGAATATTTGGGGTCGAGCCCACTTGGGAATCTTTTATGGATGCCATCAAGGAACAATATTACCATGTTGGAAACTATGATGACCAATACTCGAGATGGACCAAACAGTGTCAGAGTTCACAAATACCTTCCATACCTTGCCCACCAAGCTGGGTATCAAAGAATCCTACCGACATCTAGTTCTAAAATACCGTGGGGCCCTACATAGGTACATCCAAACAAAAATGGAGTTCTTGGACATCTCGTCGTTGGGAGTCTCTTATTGATATGTTGTCAAAATCGAGCAAAACATTTATGCAAAGGAATAAGCAGGAGTTTGGATTTGTGGACGCATCACAACATAAGTCGGGCAAAGGAAGCCCCAACACACAAAACAAAGGACAAAGCAAGGATGGACAACCACAGGAAAACCAGTCTAAGCCACAAACAAAGAAGGGTAATGGGAAGAAGAAGAAATACACTGGGAAGTGGTGCAAATTCCATAAAATCCCCCGACACAACACGTATGAATGTCACTCGAAGCAATCATTGGTGGCTGAGATGAAAGCCTCAAAGTTAGATCTAAGATCAGACTCTGATTTAGATCTAGACAAGGTGAAGCAGATCTTTGATGCAAAACCCAGTTCCATAGTCGCTACCACCAAGATCCATCCAAATGAACCAGAAGAGTCATAGGAAGGTGAGTGCCTTTTTCACTTGCAGATGTGGGTGAAGGGTGCTCCGCTACATTTCATTGTTGATAGAGGAAGCCAAAATAACCTCATCTCAACAGAGGTATTGAAGCAGTTGGAGTTTTCGACAACACCACATCCACAATCTTACAACATCGGGTGGCTCAACCAAGGATGATATCTCTACATCAACCAATAATGTTGCCTTCCCTATGGTACTAAGCCCTTCAAGGATGAGGTATTGTGTGATGTTGCCCCACTTGAAGTTTGTGATGTTCTTTTAGGCTAGCCATATATGTGGAAATTTCATGTTGTATATGAGTCTATACCTTGTAGTGTCATTGTTGTTGTAAGCAAACAATTACACATTATCCCATACGTAGCTACACCTATTGCAATTTATTTGGTCTCGTCTAAGCAGTGCAGGAAGGTCATCTCCCAGATTGGGAAATTTGTCATTTTCATGATTCGCTCTCAGAATGAACAGAAGGTCACGACCACATCCATGTACTCTACACAAGGATCCTCTACGCAACAGAAGCAAGTGGACAAGGTCACGAAAGAATATCGAGACATCTTCACCTCACCTACTGGGGTGTCTTTGCACTGTTAGGTCAAGCATTCAATTGAACTAACTCCTGGAACACCTTTTCCTAACGTGTCATTATATCGACACTCTCTCCCAAAAAATGAGGAAATAAAACACTAGATCCAAGAGCTGCTCCAAAAAGGGCACATTAAACTAAGCTCCTCACCCTATGGAAGCCCAATTGTGCTCATACAAAAGAAATATGGGAAATGATGACTTTGTATTGATTACATATCTCTAAACAAAATCACAGTCAGGAATCGGTACCCAATTCCCCAAATTGATGACCTTCTTGACCAAGTCAAGGGGGCCAAGTATTTTAGTAAGATTATTTGAAGTTCGGCTACCACCAGCCCCCCACAGAATATAATAATGTATGGAAGACCACGTTCAAGTCTAAAGAAGGTATTTTCGAGTGGTTAGTCATGCCCTTTGGCTTGACGAATCCTCCAACCACCTTCATGAGGTTGATGGAAAACATATTGCGACCCTTCACCAATTCCTTTGCAGTTTTATCTTTGGATGACATCCTCATCTTCAGTGAGAGTTGAGCAGAACACTTGCAACACATTCAACAGGTCCTCCACACTCTGCGACAACACAAATTATATGCTAACTTAAAGAAATGCTCCTTTGGCATGAACAAGGTACAATACCTCATATACATTGTAGATGAACATGGTGTGCATATTGATACAGCCAAGATCCAAGTCATTTGTGATTGGAAAACCCCAACAACACTCACCGAGATTTAGAGCTTTGTAGGCCTCATCAACTGCTATCGTAAATTTGTATTGGGGTTCTCCCAGATCGCATGGGATCTCATCCAAGTGACCAAGGGTGGTTGCAAATCCAAATTTGTGTGGAGTAGATCATAACAAACATCTTTTGATGATATGAAATATCGCTTATGGTCAGCCCCAATGCTCACCTTACCTGATTTGAAACAACCATTTGAGATTGAGACCAATGCTTCTGATTATGTTGTTGGTGTCGTTCTCACTCAGCACGGTCATCCAATGACATATCATAGTGAGACACTCTCAGATGTCATCTGTAAGTACCCTACCTATCACAAGGAAATGTATTCCATTGTGCAATCCTGTCGTCGATGGAAGAATTACATTTTAGAGAAGGAGACAATCAGCCATATGGATCACAGGACTCTGTAGTTCATGCAAACAAAAGGAAAATTGCAGAATGACCACCATCAAAAGTGGTCCACATACTTGCATCAGTTTCACCTCAACATTAATTATAAGAAAGGGAGCACCAATCGCGTCATTGGCTACATCAGTCGACCTCCATTTGCAACACTAACCATGGTCCTCGAGTCTTGTGAGCATTAAACCTCCGGCTAGTCCCAACTCTATGACGACGATCCTAACTTCGCTACGACCTACCAAATGTTGGGAATAGGAACAACCGATGTTGACTTCCATCTCCAGGATGGACTGCTATGCCATCTAGGTCATATTTGCACTTCTTCAAGCGAGCGTGCGAAGCTGATTTGGGAATCTCACTATAGTCAGGTGGTAAAACACTTTGGCATGGAGAAGACAATGGCAATACTACAAAAATATTTCTATTGGTCGAAGCTTCGACAAGATGTTAGTAAGTATATCAGATCCTGCACTGCATGTTCCATTGCCAAGCCAACCATTAAAAAAAAAGGACTATACACCCCTTTTTCCTACTCTCGACGGGCCCTGGGAATCCATATTTATGGATTACATGTTAGGTCTCCCCTCCACCAAGCATGGAAATGAATGTGTATTCATGGTTGTTGATCGATTATCTAAGATGGCCATTCTAAATGCTTGCAAGAAGAGTATCACGACCGAGGCCACTATCAAGCTCTTCTTTGAGCTTGTATGGGTACACTTCATACTACCACAAACCATCATATCGGATCAAGATAACATATTCTTGAGCACATTGTGGTTAAGCCTCTAGTCGTTGTTGGACACCAATCTCACCAAATCCACTGTCTTCCACCCTCATATTGATTGACAGACATAGGTCATCAATAGGATGATTTTGCATATCTTGCACATGTAAAAATCCAAGCATCCACACACACGGGATGAGAACCTTCCTTGTATCCAACACAACTACAATAAATCACTTCATAGCTCGATCAAACACAACCCTTTTTAGGTGGGCCTAGGTTTTCAACCATTGGGCCCCATTGATGTAGCACTACCCTTTGCATCCACACAGGACGAATCTTCCCATGCTCAATCTGAGGCCGACAAGGCCACCAAATTCATTGAATGGATTTAGCACATCTGCCAACAGGTCCATGTTATTTTGCAGAAGGATATTTCTAAGTACAAGCAATGCCATGATCAACACCGGGTTCCCCACAATTTTCAGGTAGGCGACAAGGTTTGGTTGCATTTGCAGAAAGAGTGCCTTACAAGACCCCACCAAAAGTTGCAACCACTTTTATATGGAACTTACACAATTACCAAGGCTATGGGAATAAATTCTTTTGATTTAAGTATTCCCCCCTTCCTTGGATTACACCCAGTATTCAATGTGGACCTCCTTTAACCATATTTTCCACCGCTACTAGACACATTGGAGGTGGCAGAGCACATGAAACCTACAAATATCAACCATGAATACATGGAACATGAAACTATTGATTGAATCATGGAAACATAGGTTAAGGTAACCCACCAACAAAATATCCAACTCTCTCGGGTTGTCAAAGTAGGTCAGCTACTGCACCAAGGCAAGTGGCTCACCAAGCGTCGAGTTCAACAAAAAGTTTCTCCATTTGATTGGGGCACTCAATGAAATGGATACCATTGCTTCCTAAGGGGGGAGGAATGATCCAGGAGAACATTGGTGGTCGCCCACCTATTCCACTGGCTCAACACACAATTTCCATTTTGGCAGTTTTCTACATTTTTTCGGGTCCCAAAATTTCAGGGTTGTTTTGAGGCCCTAAACGACATTTTTTGACGTGGAAATTCCCATTAAATGATTTTTAGCATTATTGATCTATTTGGAATATGCACTCCTCTGCTAGAACTTTCCGATGAGGTATCAAGTTCCCCAAAAAGAGATCATATGAAAAAGTTACAGTCTAGGGAAGTTGACATATCAACTACCCCCATCAAAGCCCACAAACCTTTTGATGTTTCATCTTCTGAGGTTAGGGTTTTGAATGTTTAGGGATTTATCATATATGATTTATATTAAAAAGGCCTTGGGAGCCTCATTTTAATCATATTATTGCAAATGCGTGTATCCATCACATCTCTTCTCATAGATAAGCTACCACCATTCTAGCGAGTTCATTTCACTATGTATTTTCTTTTATAGTCTCTTAATATTTCAGTCTTTAATAGAAATTCAATATTGTTGTATCTTTGTGTTTCTATCTTATTTCAATGTTTCATTATGTTCCCTCATAAATATGGATCAGACGTCCATGTGGTAACTTAAGGAGACATTCAAACGGGAATGGACTTAGAACGTGGAGAGAGTTCGAGCCAAAACATCGAAGGGAAGATCAAAAAAGCGACACAAGCACCTCCAAAATTTGACGTCGTGTAGAAAAATCTATTCCTATGCGATGCACATAGGGATCTAGAGGAGGACAAAGCACATGAAGAGGTACAATGTGCCACACAAATATCATTGGAGGAGGCCTAGATACATGTAGAGTTATAGTGTGCCACACAAAAATCATTGGAGGAAGCTCCTGTGCGCTAGGAGATACAATGTGGAACACAGAGCTTGTTGGAAGATGCCCACATATGTGAAGAGGTGAAATGGGATGAACAAAAGGAAATAGTGGAGGAAAGCGTTCGTGAAGAGTTGTGATGCATGGCATGAGAAGAAACATAACACAACGCTTGCCATGAGGAGGATTCAAAGGACCAAGTAAGTAACTTCTTGTGATGTTGCCTTAAAATTTTAAGTGACCCTAAGGTTGCAAAGAAGTTAACCCATATGTTTACAAGATGTATGAGGTAAGAAGAGACCACTATAGCTATATTTGCCTCACTTCCAGAATGATATGTGAGCCAGGTGAGCAAGCATAAGTGCATAGGAAGATAGTTCAAGATCACAATAGGACTCAAAAGCTATGATATGGATGGTGTCATGTTGTACCTGAGATCCAATGTGAACATCTTATCGAAGAAATATTGGGAGTTGATGGGTAAGCCAAACTTGGTGTGGTCCCCCATTCAACTCAAGTTGGCTAACCAATATTGAATATATCCCATTGGTCAAATGGAGAAAGTGGAGGTGAACATTGAAGGGGTGAAAACCATAAAAAACTTTGAGGTGATTGAGATCATGGATGAAACCCACTCTACTTGGTATTGATTGGGCATTTGACAATAATGTAGTCTTTAATATGAAGAAACAACAAATGTCCTTTGAAATAGATACATTACGCGTCATTGCGCCATTGGATCCAAATGAGGGCGACAAATATAATGAGCTCATGAATGAGGATGCATAGAGTTCCATCGTTGAGAACATCTATAATATTACAAGGTGCAGGTAAGATTATGTCAACCCCATATCTGATGGCGAGATGAACTGGAGAAGTGTGCGCTCATATGACACAAATTTAGAGGATGCTATAGAGAGATGGGAGAATAAGATTTACGAGGTTTCAACAAAAAGATGTGTGCAAATCTCCAAAACAGTGCGCGAGATTGGTCCAAGAGCCTACAACGTACCCGAGTTTGATGGAATAAATTCAATGGATATGTTCCTCGTACATTTGCAGAAAATTTCCATGACCCAAAGAATGCAATCCCTTTACATCATACTGGAAGGAAGACCTACACAATGGTGGGCGATGTACTATGAAAATCTACGAGAGTGGGCGCAGGTGGTGGAGTCGATCAAGGAAATATTTCAACCTACGATAAATCCCCAAGAACATATGTGTTCCTATGAAAGGCATTGGCTAGATAAGAAAAGTTCTGATACACAATGGATTTGTCCGATTCCAAATGCACAGTGCTGAAAAGTAGCCCCACCCATTAAGTTCCTTTGACTAGGATTGTGCTATTAGATGAGTAGCGCAGGCCAAAGAATGCACCAAACGAAGGATTGGGTAGTCAACAAACTAACTTGGTACCATCCATAAGAATCGATGACCCTCCCTGGAAAGGGTTGAGGAACATGATTAAAGTAAAGAAGCATCGCAACCCACTAGGGTCGGATGCGACAAGATGACATACCCAGAATGAAGCGAGGGTGTGCACTAGACATGTGCTATGATCCAGTAAAATAGGACTTAGGGCTTGGGTATAATAGTTGTTATCAAAGTAATAAATAAGCGACATAGACATCACAACGTAATAAGGTGGGTCACGACAGGTAATAAGGTGGGTCACGACAGGTCATACCCAACTAAGATTTTTCACATTTTGGAAAAGATTAAGGTTTAAATGCCATATTAAAATCAAAAGGATAGAACAATGGACACTGACAAGATGCAAGCGTATACGACAGTGGGAAAGTGGTTTGTTATCCATAGGACGGGTGATGGTGACCTAGGGAAAAACAAATAGTTATGGCAATAAGGTCCTTAGAACATGTGACAATTATTTCAGGGTAGGTCAATAATAAACAACTTTTATGACAACTTGGCAACCAACATCACCGATGGCACATCATCCTCCATGTATTTAACACTCCACAACCATATTTCAACTCACCATTTTCTCCTAGCAAGACGAGAACAAAGTGCAAAGCCAAGGGGGTAATACTCAAGCAACATAGTGGCGACAGTTCAGGCAAATCAAACCATGTACTCTATCTCTGTAGTCGTCCCAACAAAGAGCATAGAGAATACAAAAGCGCTAACCAATCACAGACGATAATGGAATCCCCCAGTAATCCCCATGCACGAAAAAAATCTAAGGCCGCTAAGGAATAACAAGTGCCCAAACCTATCATACCCTCCCTTATAAGCTTCACAGACCCTCTTTCAGAGAAGGTCCCTTTGTTGCAATATGTTGACTACAATGTTCAAGACCTGGTCCAATTCCTCGAGTTGTAATTCAACTGGTATGTAGAGATAATTCAGTGGACAAATGAGAAACATAACATGGTCACCTAACAATGGGATAAGCCCCTTCGACAATTCAATGTACTAACTCTGTTGGATTGCCCACATTTTTTCGAGGCCCGCATGCCAGGGTGTGCATTCGATTCCTACTTATTCAGTTGCATGGCAGATTTCTTTGGCTCGATAAAAAATACCCAGTGGATGAGAACCCCATGTACCAAGTTTCAAGCCTTCCAATATAAGGCAAAGACCCAACGAAAGCACTCAAGGCTAAGGACATGGTCCACAAAGAAATTTACACTAAGTATGCTACTCACAGACCAAAAGGTCTATTTTTCTACACAATTGATTTCTTGCAAGCTACTCCGCAAGTGCCACAAGGAAGAATGTTCAATCGGAGTTGTCGTTGCTACAAAAAGATGTGTTGCAGGTGTTCATATGGCATGGGCATGCTATTTATTAAAAAAAATTGTTGACGATTGTTTGGAGGCCCAGAACTTAGGTAAGGAATTTCATTACAGTTGAATAATACTATTGATTATCATGATCTTGTGGAGGCCCCCTCCAGGCCACAAAGATGGCGCAGTCGGTGCACCACCCCTCACTGCACCTAGATTCCTCACGCTATAGCACTTTAAGGACAAAAAATTCCAGGCCACAAATCACAAGCCCTTTTAGAAGTGGTACACACAACTCATCCAAGCAGCCAATTCCACACTGCGCATCCCAAGCAGAATCATGGAAAGCTACGAGGCCTACCTCTAGTTTAAATGTAATTTCCATAATTTCTTTATTTACCCACTTGTAGAACAACAAACAAAAACTGCAATGCTTCCATTTTGTATCACAAAAGAAGACATCCAACAAGGCATTGAAGAATGGCCTGATTACCTCAAACCTACTCCTGAGGATGAGCTAAAGCAGCTTGAGACACGAATGAAGAGGAACCAGGAGAGGAAGAGAGCATAAACAACACGACAAAAATATAAGGCATCATTGGCCACACAACAACATGGAAGAACATAAAAATCAACAAGCAAGCGATCTACATGTAAGGGGATGTGCGTTGAGGTAGATCTGAAGGTTGACCAAGATAGAGCCCCCAAGCGGAAAAATCCCCCAACTCCACCAAGGCCAACTCCTGTCAACCTTGGTTCTAGCTTGGACCCTGATGACGACACGTGCACACCAACTTCCCCCAAAGGTCTACCCCACACCTATCACAGAGGAGGTCCCTACATCGTTCACACAACACACCATGGCACCTGTTCAAGTTAGAAACAAGAGAAGGGAGATAGGAAAAATTAAAGGGTTAGATACCAACACCTTGAGACATAAAGTAGGACAGATTGCCACAACCATCCTGAGATATTGAGCCTAGTGAAGGAGCTCAAGACAAACGATGATATAATAGTTATTACATAAAGAGGCAACAAACAAACTCGACAACCTCTATCGATAATTGCTCATTGCTTCGCCACCTGATACCCCCCTTCAAGAACAACAAATGACTAAAGTAATTGGTAGTAGCCAAAGACGAGTATTGCAGTTCAACCCATTGGTCGCTATTTCTTTTGACTCAGCCAATGTCGAGCTTGAACTAGCACATGTGCTTACACAAGACCTGCATACTTATATGACTACCGTAATGATGGAGCTAGGAAATACACACTGGGTACTCAGCCAGTGGCATTAACGACTACACAATAGAATGATCTAGAACTCGTTGCGTGCAAAGACACCCAGGCCAAACATCATCAGAAAATGCAGGCTTGCCAAGAGGTTGAGGCTGCACATGAAGAGCTCAAAGCACTCTATGTTGCATAAATCGTTGTGCATACTGAGAGTGAATTTCACCATGAAACAACATTCACTGCCCACAAAGAAGTCATCAATGCACTATATGAAGTCTATGCACATTTACCCAGGACAAAGGAAAACATTTCAGATATACTCGCGCCTCCCAAGGTTTGCGTAGTCAAGGAGCGAGTCCACTTTTTGGAGACACAAAATATCGAGCTTCAGGAAAATCTTAGCGACCTACCCAGGAAATAAAGAGTTGTGGCAGAAGATAAAAATCACAAAAGAAGCATTGAAAAAGGGGAAAGCATGCATCATCGACTTCGTGGGACTAGTCAAGTGCAAATTCACACTTTGGACTCACCTTTAGAATTCACCCGAAGTTTGTGCCATTGACAAGCAAATCTGAACCATGGAAGCATAGGTCGAACAACAATAAAAAGAACTGTCGTCATTACCCCTTGTTGAACGACAAGAAACGATGGCATTGATTGCTAGTAAACTTTGGGAGATTACATAATCTTACACTGAACAACAAACCATTTATGGCATCACACTAGATGCCACAGACAAAGCCCAGATGCATTACAATCAACTAGAAACAACACACTCAATGACAACCCCATTGCTAACTAAAATGGAGCATATCAACCTTCATTCCCTAGAGGTTACAACGACATATGCAGAGGAGGTTTTCTAGTTGATGCACAGACTGCAAGAGACTTTTCACGAGGTTGACGGTCACTTTCAACAATTCATCCAAAAACTCATGAAAATAGTTCCATCAACCTCCCCTTTCAAGTTGTAAACAATGTCGTTGGCTCGAGGATGAGCCAACTAGTAGTGTTGGGGGTCTATTGGCACCCAAGGTTTTGAAGAAGTTGCACACGCACCTACGAAGATACACGACATGGAACCGAGAAGGATTAGCATCGGTTCCATGCAAAGGAATACTGTGTGCACCAAACCATTTTTGTACTACGTGCAAGGAATCAAGAAGAGACTACATGCATACTAAATCTGAGCATATCTTTGAGAGTATTTGTAATTTATTTTTATAACTACTCGAATGATCATGGGAAAGAGTATGGATGATTTGGAAAGTTAGTTAGGATTTCTACTGATCCGAAAAATCCTTAGATGCTAGTTAGTCTTTAACACATATAAACATCTACTTTATCTTCAAAATAATAATGATCACTAGACTGTTTACAATTGACATGTGAAATACTTATCTAACCATATACACTTTAATGATAAATAACTTGCAAATAACTTAGCACAAAATGAACAATAATAATCAAATCACATACACAAGTTTGATAACGGAGTTCACCCAATTTGGGCTAGTCCGCTTCAAATAGAGACCTATTTATTAATGCTCAAATACTTGTGTTTTACAATGACCTTTTTACATGTTGCTCAAATGCAAAAACATAATGCACTATTGGATTCCTTGCAAAAAATCATGAAAAATAAGTATAAAGTTCTTGAAATTCTGTCAAGGGACCTCTCAACACGCTTTACGTTGTATCCTCAAAGTCCTTGTACCCTCAACACGCACTTCAAGACATAACTATGAATTAATGAATGTGAATCTGCCTCAGTCCACGCACCATTAAATAGGGAGCAAGCCCAAACTGTACCCGAACTCCACGCTAACATCGACATTAACATTTAATACCTTTTGTTGAGTTGTTATAACAAAATCCACATTCAACATAGTGGTTAGCGAAGGTTATGGTAAGTCATTGGCTAGGCGGAAGGTCTGGGGTTCAAAACCCACAGATTCTATATATATGGTGTATATTGTTGTTTTGTTATAACATATGATATATACCATATGTGTGGCATATAGTTCATTATCCCCCCTTATCTTGGGCCATGGTTACATCACATTACATATGATCTGGGTCGAGGGCTTAGGCCCTCGACCCTTTTCGTCGCCATATAAACATTAATACAACTTTAAATACAATCTACAACATATATGGGTAAGTAATACTATGGCGGCGTGATGTTAATGGAGGCTTTGTTTAGGATTATGGAGGTCATGGGTTCGACCCCCGTTGACTCCTATAATTTTGGTAAACTATGACCATAAAGGCCAATGGGAGGATGCCACGTGGAAACCTCTCATTGGCTTATCTCTACCACTTCTCAACACATGAATCGTCCACCCAGTCTGCATGAATTTCCCAATCAGTTGCCAACCTATGTGCCATGTCACCTGTACGACCATGTGCCATGTGTCACCCTTGTAGTGGTGACACGTGTCACCTTTGACTTTTTCATGGTTTGACTTGAACTTTGATCGTTGATAACTCTTGCATACAAACTCCATTTGACTTGACATTTGTGTCATTGGAAAGCCAACGACGAGCTCTACACTTTGATTTCATTTTCGAGAGAATTTGGGACGATCGAATTTTGAGCATTTTTGAACCATTTTGGACCTCTATGGACGTTCCAAATCTTCCTGGACCTCTGAGAGCATTCTTGGATCCTCTTGGATCATTCCTGGATCCTCCTGGATCATTCCTCCCCATTGGAAGCATTTTGGACTACTAAAAGCTTTGATTAATCAACAACTAGGTGAGGGTAGAGTTCCCTCACCCTTTCGATCTCGATCCACTTTGCTTTACTTGGTTTTACTCCTTTAAGACCAACTTGAAGATATTCCACATCTCCTCATTGTGAAGTCTTGATTTTTCTGCCAAGAATAACATATTCCTGTAGCTTGTCCAAATATTATGGAGCAAAATCATCAATTGTTGGAACTTGAATACTTTCATCTTCATCCATAATTATACGAGGCTCATAAAGCTTCAAATTCTCAACATTTACCACTGAATACATTTGCATGTAGGATGGTAGATCTAAATGAAAGGCATTAGTACCAATCTTCTCCAAGATATTGAATGGACCATATCGGATTGGCCTTATCTTTTTTCCTTCATCTTTCATTCTATCTTTGCTGATATGTAACCATACTTGATCACCGACTTCAAATTGATGATAAACCCGATGTTTATCATGCCTTGCCTTGTACTGGGCTTTTCTCCAACTGTTCTTATACTGCTTGATGCACCTGCTGAATTCTATGAATGAAATTTTTATCTTTATCTATATCATCTTGTCCATCTTCTTTACGTGCTTCTCCAAAATCAAATTCCATAGGTGATTTAGGCAAGTACCCCAAACATATTTCAAAAGGAGTTTTCTAAGTAGATGAATGTATGGCATGATTATAGGAATGTTATACATAATGTAACTATTCATCCCATAAATTAGGATGCTTGTTGCAGTATCCTCGAAGTAGATGTACCACTGTTATATTTACCACCTTTGTCTGTCCATTTGTTTGCGGATGAAAATTTGTGCTCTTCTTTAGCTTATTGTCCATGAGCTCCCATAAATGAGACCAAAACTTGCCAAAAAAGCAAGAGTGTTGATATGATATAATATATGTAGGAATTCCAAAATGAACCCATACATTAGCAAAGAACATCTGTGCGGTCTGTTCAGTTGTGGCTTGTTTCTTGCATGGCATTAAAATACACATCTTGTTGAATCTATCCACAACAACATATAGATAATCATGACTTGTCTTGGACATCGAAAAACCCCCTACAAGAGATACTTTCCCATGGATGAGAAGGTACTGGAAGTGGTGTATATAACCCCAACTTTCTGTTGCTTGGCTTGCTTGTGGCACACATATCACACCCTTTGATATACTTGAAAACTATTTCATTCATTAAAGGCCAATAACAATATCTCTGTAACTGTGCTACTATCTTACCAACCCCGAAATGACCAGAAATGAGAGATGTAAGAGCTTCTCTTATTACATTTTCTCTTTCATCTCTGGGTATACAAATATTTCCAAGACGATATAACAAATTTTCATGCATATAATAATCTGATTGTTGATTTCCACGAGTTAATGCATCATATACATCTTTAAAATCATCATCCTCAACATATTGTTTTGCATAACTTTAATGAGCTAGAGGATTATACCTTAGTATTGTCGATGAGGTAATCATTGGTCTTAACAACATATCTACAACCTTGTTATGAATACCTTTATTATACTTGATTACCAAATGAAAATGTTGTAAGAATCCCATCCCCCTGATGTTTCATGACTATTGTAGTTTGGCTTGTGATTGCAAATACTGTAATGGATGATGATATGTATGAATAATTGTCTCCTTTCCCATTAAGTAATACTTCCATTTATTTACACTTTGTACCAACGCATACAATTCCTTATCATATGTTGGATAATTAATCATAGCTTGAGTGAAAGTCTCAGAATGATAACATATAGGTTTACCTCATTGCATCAAGACTGCACCCATGGCATATCCGCTTGCGTCAGTTTGAATCTCAAATGGCTGCTGTAGATCTGGTAGTGCCAAAAATGGTGCAGTGCTTATTTTTTCCTTCAATGTCTTGAAGGATTTCTATTGCTTGCCTCCCCATTGAAAGACTTGTTTAACACTTGTTAATGCATGTAGAGGAGCTACTATGCATGATAAATTAAAAATGAATTTCCTCTAGTACTGTACTGCTCCTAAGAAGATCCTAACTTCTGTGACAATAGTTGGCTTGGGACATTTTACAACGACTTCTACTTTTGCAGGATCTATCTTTAGCTGACCATTCCCTACAATGTATCCCAAATATACCAGATAAGTTTTTCCAAATTCACATTTACATAAATTTATATACAACTTCTCCTTATTCAAAAGTTCAAAGACTTTCTTGACATGCTTTATATGATCTTCCCATCTTCGACTAAAGATCATTATATCATCTAAATAGATGATAACAAAATCATCTATGTAGGGTCTGAACACATCATTCATTACCCTCATAAACGTTGTTGGTGCATTCCATAACCCAAATGGCGTAACTAACCATTCAAACAATCCTTGCTTGGTCTTGAAAGTAGTTTTCCATACGCCACCTTCCGCAATTTTGATCTGATGGTAACCACTTCACAAATCCAACTTAGTGAAATAAACAACATTCTTTAATTGATCCAATAAGTCATCAATTATGGGAAGAGGATAACACTTCTTTACCATAATCTTGTTCAAGCATCGAAATTCAATACACATCCTCCGCGCGCCATCTTTCTTTGGAACTAATACAATAGGAGAACTACACAAAGAGGAGCTTGGCCTGCTGATTCCTTTATCGAGCAACTCCTGAACCTGTTTCTTTATTTCTACATTCTTCATCACTGATGACCTATGCATTCCAATGTTCAGAACATGAGCATCCTGTTGCAAATATATTTCATGTTCAACCTCCCTCTTAGGAGGCAACCTTGTGGGTTCCTGGAATAACTCATCATAGTTAGATATGATTTTGATAAATTCATGCTTATGATCTAAATCACAACCTGATAAAGCATTTGTTATATCTTCCTCTTTTTGTTTCACTATCATGAGAACAAAATATTTACTTGCGTTCACGAGTCTCTTCATTTTCCCTGTGCTCACTAAAGAAACATTAGTCTTGATACGATAAGCTTTGACAATATATTCAACCCCATCCTTGAAAAGATGATATTTATTCTCAATAGAATATAGCCTTCCTGTCAAATAAATATGGACTACCTAAGACAATGATGCAAATTTCAAGAGGCACAACATCTAACTCAACCTCATCAAAGAACTTAGTTGTAATTGCAAATATGATCTTACACTGTTTCGTCACCCACAACTTAGCATCTTTGCACACCCATCCTAATAGATATGGGTTTTTGTGAGGTGTCATCTTCAAACCCAAATTCTTAATGATGCAATCGCGCCCGTAAGCACGTCCGCTCACAGGATCGATTAATCATCTCCTTGAGCCGAAGCGGCTCATTCGATTCCCTTCTAGAATCTCTGATGAAAACCCGATCCACAGGTCCTTCTACTCACCTGCACGGCTCTTCTGCACTTAATCGTGACCTTTCCTGATGTAATTTTGGGTTTCGGGGTTTCTTGGTTCCCGATGACAAGAGTTCCCTATCCTCTCGAACTCCCGAACTCCGATTTGTCGATGCGCTCTTTTTCGCCTTAGCCCCTCCTGGCTATTCCCCTAGTCCATATGACTAGTCCTCATAAGACCGCAGCCTTATCTCCTTTCGGGGTTTCGCGACCTAAGCGCTTAACATCCCGTCCTCTGGACTCCCGATATACCGTATGAGAAACGCTGATATGGCAATTCCCCGGTCTTCCCTTTCTTCACGATTTCGGGCTTTTAAATGCCGAAATGCATGGAAACTTTGTCCACGGGATTCTCGATATTCCGACTCGCAATTTCCCGATTGACGACTTTTCCTTTTGGGAAATTTCCCGATCGCTTAGATCTCCGCCACACGTCCTCAAGGATGGATGGTCCTCGCCGCTTCGGGGTTTTCCCCATGGAAATTCCCGATGTTTTGTTATAATGAGGTGACATCAGCTGGGTCCCACACGAAACTCTCCTCTTTTCGGAAAGTCAGACTTCGCGATTCCGAATTGCAAGTCCTCGAGGACTCACGAAATGCCGACCCTCGACTTTCTTCAGATCTCTGACACGCGTCCCAAGTGGATGGATGGTTCAGATCAACCCTCGGGTTTTGCCAATTACAAAACCAAAAACACTTACCTATGCAACCTCCGATGTTGGATGATCACGACACATGTCCCTCACGAGATCCACGACTGTGGTTCTCTCACGGTTTCGGGGTTCAACAGGTCTCGAACCCTTAGTCTCGAGACTCTCGATATGTCGATGGCCCTCAACTTATGCCACCTGTCCCGACAGATGGACGACTCAGATTTGTATCGGGGTTTTCACTATGAATTTACCCGATCTCCTGTCCACGGGATTTTCGATATCCCGATTCCCGACGCCTCGATATCCCGATATGTGTCGGGACTCTTGCTCGGCTTGAGAAGGTTTAAACCATGTGCACCTTTCGGTCAATCCAACGGCGGATGGGTATCTATGGAAACATTCGACGATCCCCAATCTCCTAGGCTTGCACCTTGGAAACCCGGTCGTAACCTCCTCGCTCCTTCGCCAGATCTGACGGCCGACGAGATTTTTCTCTAGATCTGACGGTGCAGATCATTTCTTCCTGTGCACTCACTCTGATGCTCTCTTGACGTGAAATCTTCAACGGTCCATATTTCTTCGGCCGATCCGACGACTGCTGTGCTCCCTCCCGAGCTTCTGCGCTTTCTTCCAGTGCTTGGAAGAATTACAAGTTCTTAAAGGCCTCGACCTTTGTCTTCCTTCTCCTCTGCGAACTCCTTTACTTTGAGTTCTCGCCTTCGCATATGAAAATGGTTGTCTCTCCTGAGCTTTATAAACTCTGAATTCCTCCAAAGAGTTCTTCAACCTCTGCACTCCTTGCAACCACGACTCTGTGCTTGAAAGCACTCACCCTCCTGAGCTTATCCTTCTTCCGAACCCTTAAAGGATTCTTCAACTCCTGCGCCCCTGCAGAGTATTCTCATGCACACACAGTGTTTTCTCTCTTGATCTTCTCAACACTCAGACCCCTAAGGGATTTTATCCTTCTTTCTTCTCCCACAGATGGAGAATACTTGGATGCCCTCCTGGATATCCTCTGCCTGAAGCAACTTCTTGCTGAGTCTGTAGGGTGTTCAACAACCCTGTGAAGATCCCTCAGTGGATTCTTCCTCTAAATTACAGAACTCAAAGAGTTCTCTTTTATTCTGTTTGCACACTTACTCAATGCCCTCCTGGCAGAGTATCTTTTCACAGAACATCCAACAGTCCTGTCTCCTTTGCACCTATGCACCCGCTCAATGCCCACCTGACAGAGCTCTCGAAATCCTCAGTGATTATGGTTCTCCTTGAACTCACAATAGATTTCTTCCCAATTCTCTGTGCCTATGCCCAGTGCCCTCCTGACAGAGTGTCAAAAATCCTCAGTGATTCTGACTTCCTAAGAACTCACGATAGAGTTCTTTTCAATGCACCACTGTGCATATGCTCAATGCCCACTTGGCAGAGCTTCATAGAACTCCTCAGAGATTCTGTCTGCAACTGTGTTTTCTCCCACAGCCTAGACTCCAAGGTATTCAACAACCTTGAGGTCTTCCCCTGAGTTGTTGACTCCAGTTCTTGTGCCGCAACACGTCTTTGTCTGAACCGACAGAATTCAGAAGTGCTTCTGTGCACTGGTATTCAGAGACCGCGGTACTCTGTCATGCCCTCCTGGCATGAAACCACAAAGAACCTCAAACCTGGAAATCAAACACACTCCTGCAAATGCAAACCTACAACATACATCTACAACACATATAAAGAACACTCACAGACATTCATTTAACACACAGTAATGCAGGAAAAACTGCTCTTTGTATTAAATATGGAAAACGCCTGTATTTACAAGGTGTTCCTGAGCAGGACCTGTAACAAGGTCTCGACTCTTCTCCCTTCTGCTCTCTACTCACAGACTCTCTCTATCTCCACTTACTACTCTTACTCTCCGACTTCTCACACACACACAATGAGATACTAAAATCTTTTTTTACCTGAGGGGGCTCTTCGAGCTCTTCCCTCCAATCTACCTACCCTATTCAATTACATTGAATGGGTTGTCTAGTCCAGCATCGGATCTAGATCTCAGCCTTACAAACATTAAAGGCCTTCTTATCTACAACCTGCGCAAAGGCATGACTTCATAGCTCACCATCTTAAACATTTAATTACATTAAATTCAAATTCCAAATGAGGCTGCGCCTCTCTTCAACGCGCGATTTGAATTCGCTGACGTGGCTGGTTGACTGACATGGAGAGATGCTTCTGCATCATACTCCTCAGCTACAAAATTCATGAGCTCCTGCTCATGAGCTTCCCATCTCGGATGTTGAAATCCTTCTGGATCCCAAATCATCCTCTGGAGTTGTTCATCTACTCCATCTCCTTGCTGCTGTTGTTGCTGTTGCGCTGCTGCTTCCTTTCTGCCTAGCCTTTCCTTGCTGGGAGTTTCTGCTGACCGAATCATCAGCCTTCTGATCTCCTCAATCACTGCATCCAACTGCTCCAGTGGCTGGTCCTGTTTTTGCAGTCTCCCCAGCTGCAAAAATTTTCGGCTCATGGGCAGATCACTGTGATCTCCCATGCCTTCTTCATTAGCTTCCAACTTCACCTGTTGGATGTGCACGCTCTGCACTTTCACCCTTCTCTCCAGGGATTCTATCTGTTCATACAGATCAGCCAAACTAATGCTGTCTGTTTCTTCTTCTTCTTCTTCTGCAAACTCCCTGGTTGCAGTCTTTTCAGTCTCCTGGCTGAAAATATTGAGCCATTCCTCGAATTGCTCATCATCCCCTTCTGCTTGTTTTGTTGTCAGCTTCAGTGCTACAACTTCCCCAGCTTCTTGGCTGAACATGTTGAGCCATTCCTTAGAATGCTCATTTTCCTCTCCTGCTTATGCTTCTGCTTGGGCAGTCTCAACCACCTGCTCCAATTTTTCTCCCTTGACAGTCTCAGCTAGTTGTCCTCCTGTTGTTGTTGCATCTACAACACATATTTTTGCCTCTCCTTGGGCAAGTGGTAGGAATATTTGAATTCCCCCAATCATCATAAGGCTTATCAAATCCTCCTCTTCTGTCAGCGGCATCTGCTGATCTAAATCCATCTCTGAATTTATGAGACCCTCCGATAGTCTCATCTACTCATCCCTGCCCAGCTGGCAATATGGGATCTGTTCACTGCTCTCCTGACATATTATGAGATCAACTGATCCCATCTTCATCATCACTCCTTGCTGATTTGAACTCACCTCCAAGTCCATGAGACCTTCAGACAGTCTCGTATGCTCATCTCTGCCCACCTGGCAATTTGAGATGCTTCCACTACCCTCCTGGTAGTCTTCGAGATCCCGTAGTGACCTCATTTCATTGCCCACCTGGCAATGTGAAATTCCTTGGCTATCCTCCTAACAGTCCGTGAGATCCCACAACGATCTCAACTCTTTGCCCACCTGGAAATTTGGAATTTCTACTCTACCCTCTTGGCAGTTCTTGAGATCCCCAGCTGATCCCAATTCATTCTCTTCACCGAGAATTTTCCCAGTCTCTGGTTCACATATCTAAACCATTTCTTCTTCTGGTCCATTGAGGTTTTCAGCATACCTCAACCACCCTCTTAACAACCTTCGCTGTCTTATGACCATCAACTCCTTGACTGGCCATTTTATCTTCGACTTATTCACGGGCCATTCGTGCATCCATCTCGACTTCTTATCCTACCGCATCTCAATTGCAATTTCATCCAGTCTCGCGTTCATCTCAACGAATTCTTCATCCCATTCTGTGTCACTCATCAGCTCTAGGTCCTTTCTTCCAGCAAATCTACGGCCTTCAATAGCCATGTCGTTGTCCCTGTCTGCTCTCCTAGCAAACCTGCTGCTGTCACTCTGTACCTCGAGTGTTTCCAGCTTCCTCCTACAGTCCTGCTGACTGTATTCTTGATTGCTACCTACCTGCAAACAATCGCCACAGAGTCCTCAACAACCCTGTCTTCCTTTACCTTCTCCCTCTTCTTGAAATATACAAGCAATAATCAGGCTCTGATACCACTTGATGCAGTCACGCCCATAAGCAAGTCCGCTCACAGGATCGATTAATCAGCTCCTTCAGCCGAAGTGGCTCATTCGATTCCCTTCTGGAATCTCCGATGAAAACCCGATCCACAGGTCCTTCTACTCACTTGCACGGCTCTTTTGCACTTAACCGTGAGCTTTCCTGATGTAATTTCGGGTTTCGGGGTTTCTTGGTTTCCGATGACAAGAGTTCCCTGTCCTCTCGAACTCCCGAACTCTGATTTGCTGATGCACTCTTTTTCACCTTAGCCCCTCTTGGCTATGCCCCTAGTCCATATGACTAGTCCTCATAAGACCGCAGCCTTATCTCCTTTCGGGGTTTCGCGACCTAAGCGCTTAACATCCCGTCCTCTGGACCCTCGATATACCGATATGTGAAACGTCAATATGGCAATTCCCCGGTCTTCCCTTTCTTCACGATTTCGGGATTTTAAACGCCGAAATGCATGGACACTTTGTCGACGGGATTCCCGATATTCTGACTCGCGATTTCCCGATTGATGACTTTTCCTTTCGGGAAATTTCCCGATTGCCTAGATCTCTGCCACGTGTCCTCAAGGATGGATGGTCCTTGTCTCTTCGGGGTTTTCCCCGTGGAAATTCCCGATGTTTCGTTATAATGAGGTGACGTTAGCTGGGTCCCACACATAACTCTCCTCTTTTCAGAAAGTCGGACTTCGCGATTATGAATTGCAAGTCTTCCAGGACTCACGAAATGCCGACCCCCGACTTTCTTCAGATCTCTGACACGCATCCCAAGTGGATGTACGGTTCAAATCAACCCTCAGGTTTCGCCAATTACAAAACCAAAAACACTTACCTACGCAACCTCCGATGTCCGGATCTCCGATGTTGGATGATTGTGACACATGTCCCTCCCGAGATCCACGGCTGTGGTTCTCTTGCGGTTTCGGGGTTCAACAGGTCTCAGACCCTATACTCGAGACTCCTTATATGCCGATGGCCCTCAACTTCTGCCACCTGTCCCGAAAGATGGACGGCTCAGATTTGTATCGAGGTTTTCACTGTGAATTTACCCGATCTCCTGTCCACGGGATTTTCGATATCCCGATTCCCGATGCCTCGATATCCCGATATGTGTCGGGACTCTTGTTCGGCTTGAGAAGGTTTAAACCCCGTGCACCTTCCGGTCAATCCAACGGTGGACGGGTATCTATGGGAACATCTGACGATCCCCAATCTCCTGGGCTTGCACCTTGGAAACCCGATCGTAACCTCCTCGCTCCTTCGCCAAATCTGACGACTGACGGGATTTTTCTCTAGATCTGACGGTGCATATCGTTTATTCCTGTGCACTCACTCTGATGCTCTCTTGACGTGAAATCTTCAACATTTTAGATTTCTTCGGCCGATCCGATGGCTGCTGTGCTCCCTCCCGAGCTTCTGCGCTTTCTTCCAGTGCTTGGAAGAATTACAAGTTCTCAAAGGCCTCAACCTTTGTCTTCCTTCTCCTCTGCGAACTCCTTTACTTTGAGTTCTCGCCTTCGTGTATGAAAACGCTTGTCTCTCCTGAGCTTTATAAACTTTGAATTCCTCCAAAGAGTTCTTCAACCTCTGCACTCCTTGCAGCCACGACTCTGTGCCTGAAAGCACTCTCCCTCCTGAGCTTATCCTTCTTCCGAACCCTTAAAGGATTCTTCAACTCCTGCGCCCCTGTAGAGTATTCTCATGCACACACAATGTTGTCTCTCCTGAGCTTCTCAACACTCAGACCCCTAAGGGATTTTATCCTTCTTTCTTCTCCCATAGATGGAGAATACTTGGATGCCCTCCTGGCTATCCTCTGCCTCAAGCAACTTCTTACTGAGTCTGTAGGGTGTTCAACAACCCTGTGAAGATCCCTCAGTGGATTCTTCCTCTAAATTCCAGAACTCAAAGAGTTCTCTTTTCTTCTGTCTGCACACTTACTCAATGCCCTCCTGGCAGAGTATCTTTTCACAGAACATCCAACAGTCCTGTCTCCTGTGCACCTATGCACCCACTCAATGCCCACCTGACATAGCTCTCAGAATCCTCAGTGATTCTGGTTCTCCTTGAACTCACAATAGAGTTCTTCCCAATGCTCTGTGCCTGTGCCCAATTCCCTCCTGGCAGAGTGTCAAGAATCCTCAGTGATTCTGACTTCCTAAGAACTCATGACAGAGTTCTTTTCAATGCACCAATGTGCATATGCTCAATGCCCACTTGGCAGAGCTTCACAGAACTCCTCAGAGATTCTGTTTGCAACTGTGTTTTCTCCCACAGCCTAGCCTCCAAGGTATTCAACAACCTTGAGGTCTTCCCCTGAGTTGTTGACTCCAGTTCTTGTGCCGCAGCACGTCTTTGTCTGAACCGACAGAATTCAGAAGTACTTCTGTGCACTGGTATTCAGAGACCGCAGTACTCTGTCACACCCTCCTGGCATGAAACCACAAAGAACCTCAAACCTGGAAATCAAACACACTCCTGCAAATGCAAACCTACATAATACATCTACAACATATATACAGAACACTCACAGACATTAATTTAACACACAGTAATGCAGGAAAAACTGCTCTTTGTATTAAATATGGCAAACACTTGTATTTACAAGGTGTTCTTGAGCACGACATGTAACAAGGTCTCGACTCTTCTCCCTTCTGCTTTCTACTAGCAGACTCTCTCTATCTCCACTTACTACTCTTACTCTCCAACTTCTCTCACACACACAATGAGATACTAAAATCTCTTTTTACCTGAGGGGGCTCTTCGAGCTCTTCCCTCCAATCTACCTACCCTATTCAATTACATTGAATGGGTTGTCTAGTCTAGCATCGGATCTAGATCTCAGCCTTACAAACATTAAAGGCCTTCTTATCTACAACCTGCGCAAAGGCACGGCTTCACAACTCACCAGCTTAAACATTTAATTACATTAAATTCAAATTCCAAATGAGGCTGCGCCTCTCTTCAACGCACGATTTGAATTCACTGACGTGGCTGGCTGACTGATGTGGAGAGATGCTCCTGCATCACTTAACAATTGCTTCAGATATTAAGTTAACTTGAGATCCACTATCAAATAAAGTATCTACCTTTGTTTGCTTGACTATAACTCTGACATGGAAAAGCTCGCTTCTCTTCTTTTGATCAATATCACTTTCCAATTTAGCATATTGAACTGAAGAATTATAATTGATAGTTGATATACCTTTGCTTCCTATTGCCATGATCTTAGATTCATCCCCGAAATATGACCGTAGATCCCGATGAGTTGATGCAACAATATTTTGCTTCCCTTTATCCTTGAACTTCTTCGGTCGTAATTCTGGATGCAACTTCCAACACCGTGATTCCTCATGTCCCTTTTTCTTACAGTGGGAACATGTAGGTCTTTCCTCAACTTGCTTTACTGTAGATGATTTCTTACTCTTCCATTTACCTTTCGGTTTCTTTTCAAACTTGTATGGCTTCTTATCTTCGCTCGCATGCTTCCCCTTAATAACCTCTAGATCCATAGCTTGTACATACACCTTATCAATGTTAGTAGGGTTAAACATTAAAATAGTGTGATTAAGATATGAGTACATGCCATCAATATACTTCAGAAGAGTTTCATGGCATACACCAGAATCCCTAATGATAATTCCTTCTTTTTGAATTCCTGTGTATATGCATGAATATTCTATCCTTTACCCTGTCTTAGATGCCGCCATTCTATAATTGTCATTTGCATATGTGCCAATGGACATAATTGTTTTCTTATAACCTTAGTAAACTTATCCCAAGAAGAGATGAATTTACCCTTTTGAACAGGATCAACTTGCATCTTACTCTCCCACCATATTAAGGTTGTGCCACTTAGTCTAAGAGAAACTAACTGCATCCTTGCAACTTAATCCACAATCTTTTGAACCCTGCAATATACCTCTATTTGCTTGATCCAGTTGTCCAATTTCTCGGCATTCAATTCTCCATCATAGGTCAAGAATTCGAACTTGACATCCAATTTTAATAAAGACAAATTATGATCTGAATTCTTAGAAGACTTCTTTTGACGAGAAGAATGTTCACTTGCTTCAAAAGAAGATGAGGAGGAGGATGGTGAAGGGGGCTCTAAAGGTCCACTACCTTCACCTCCCTTTTCTCCTTTTACCGAAGATTCTTCACTTACGAGATTTTGAATTCTTTGTTGCAAATCATCTATTATCTCTCTCATCGAGCGAAGTGTATCCATCATTTCTTCTGGACTCATGGGAGGATCTTCTCCTTCCTTTCCTTCGGAAGCCATGTTATGCTTACAAAGTCTTCTTTCAATTTCATACTTATAACTTGCAAGCTCTCCTTTACCAAGTTCGTGTTTGGCTCTTGTAATCATTCACTTGAAAACACTTGTCAAACCTTCTCTGATACCAACTTGATCTGAAAAATCCTTAGATGCTATAAGTTAGTCTTTAACACATATAAACATCTACTCGATCTTTGAAATAATAATGATCACTTGTCTGTTTACAATTGACACGTGAAATACTTATCTAATCATATACACTTTAATGATAAATAAATTGCAAATAACTGAGCACAAAATGAACAACAATAATGAAATCACATACACAAGTTTGATAACGAAGTTCACCCAATTTGGGCTACGTCTCTGGGTCCGCTTCCGATAGAGACCTCTTTATTAATGCTCAAATGCTTGTTTTTTACAATGACCTTTTTACATGTTGCTCAAATGTAGAAACATAATGCACCATTGGATTCCTTGTGAAAATTAGTGAAAAATGAGTATAAATTTCTTGAAATTCCGTCAAACTACCTCTCGACATGCTTTATGGTATAGCCTCAAAGTCCTTGTACCCTTAGGTACGCACTTCGAGACATAACTCTGCATTAATGAATGTGAATCAACCTTAGTCTGCGTGCCATTAAATAGGGAGCGGGCCCAAACCGTACCCGAACTCCATGCTGACATTGACATTAACATTTAATACCTTTTGTTGGGTTGTTATAACAAAACCCACATTCGACATAATGGTTAGTGGAGGTTATGGTAAGTCATTGGTTGGACGGAAGATCCATGGTTCAAAACCCATAGATCTTATATATACGGTTTATATTATTGTTTTGTCATAACATATGGTATATACCATATGCGTGGAATATAGTTCGTTAGCCCCCCATATCCCGGGCCATGGTTATATCACATTACATATGATATGGGTTGAGGGCTTAGGTCCTCGACCCTTTTTTCCGCCATATAAACATTAATACAACTTTAAATACAATCCACAAAATATATGTGTAAGTACTACTATGGTGGTGTGATGGCAATAAAGGCTTTGTTAAGGATTATGGAGGTCATGGGTTCAACCCCCGTCGACTCCTATAATTTTGGTAAATTATGACCATAAAGGCCAATGGGAGGATGTCACGTGGAGACCTCTCATTGGCTTATCTTTGCCACTTGTCAGCACATGACTCGTCCACCTTGTCTGTACGACTTACCTAGTCAGCTGCCAACCTATGTGCCATGTCACATGTACGATCATGTGCCACGTTTCACCGTTGTAGTGGTGAACATGTCACCTTTGACTTTTCCCTTTGACTTTTACCTGGTTTGACTTGAACTTTGACCGCTCATAACTTTTGCATACAAACTCTGTTTGACTTGTCGTTTGCACCATTGGAAAGCTAATGACAAGCTCTATGAATTGATGTCATTTTTGAGATAATTTGGGATGGTCTAATTTTGATAATTTCTGAACCATTCTGGACCTCTGTGGACATTACGGATCTTCCTAGACCTCTGTGAGCATTCCCGGATCCTCTTGGATGAGAGAGAGGGAGTTTTCATGATTGTAATAGAGAGTAGACTGGAACAATAAGAGAGTCATTCCGAGTCTAGTTTTGTCCTAGTTTTTGCATGAGTCTGTAATAGAGCTGGAAATTGTGTATGAATGAAAATAAGAGACTAGAGTGCATGGCACATCTATGTTATGACTTTGTATCTGAATAGATTTGAAGTTAATGAATGAAATGTGAAGTCCTTTCTCCCTGCATTCCTCTGTGTCAAGGTTTGGCTATATGTCTATTTAATTTCTGATATATGGTAGTTTGTTGCTTGGCTATGAATGAATGAAGGGTTTTATTTCTAAGAGGTTTTCCTATATGTGTTGTTCCTTCGCATCTAATACAAGACTAATGGTCTTTGTGATTCTTATGGCATCTCAGATGAGACCTTCTTCAATCCTCGACTGAAGATTGAATATGCCAGTGCCTTGGGTTTTGTTGGTAAAACTCGATGAACCCTGGGTCTTTAACCCCCCAGTGAGAGGAAGAAGAGCCAACAAAATCATTGGTTCATACCCCACAACTATTGCGTATTTGTTTTATGCACTAGAATGACATATTGCTCAATCCTTGCATGGGTCATTAACTATAGTGAACCTCTCAATTATGTGCAAGTCAGAGGCATATTACACCTTTTATTACAACCATCGTGGAGCTATGTTCAAACCATACATTGGGTTCACATAAGCCATCCTCTTGGGCATATTTGTTAATTGTTCCTATGACATTAATGGGCAAAGGAATGGCTGGATGATTGTTGTGTAAGCACATTTGAAAGGCAGAGTAAGCCTTCAACTATTCACTTTTGTAAATAAACATGTATACATAGCAATCTATAAGTCTATTTATGTTTTGACTTGGTTGTATTGAGAACACAAAGGGTAAGTTATTCATTCTGGGTTAGAGTTTTAAATTGCATTGTTATTTTAGCATAACAAAGTGTGCTCATTCAATTGGTAATAAAATTGGAGTGGCTTGGTTTTCACAATTGAGATTGGTCTTGGCATTGCAAGACAAATAAACCAAGCAGTGAAAACCAAATATGAAAATGGAGCATTCATTTATGTTAGTGAACAACGATTGAAGAAGCTTGCACTCAATTTGAGAGTAATTGTAGTGACAACAAATTTTTATTTCCACAATGAAGATCCGTTGGTGAGATGGATGGGTCATCGGAAATGTTTTTTTTTAAATCAAAATTTCGCCAATTTGACTAAATTTTATAAATTTTACGGATTCAATTTAGGCTATTTTTTTTTCATATTTTCATTAAAAATAAAATAAAATTGTAGACTAATTTATGATAGTAATTCTCTATATATTTATACTTTTTTCCTAAAAATAAAACCTTTCCATGAATATATAATATGATTCCTTAGCATTTTCGCCAAATCCACGATCAAACATCTTAAATTTTAGGGACTACATCTAATGTTTTAGGTAGTTATTGATACTTTTGGGAATACCATGAACTTACATTTGAAATAATGTACATATTTGTATGAGAAAATATTTTTTAATACTTGAGTTGATTTTTTTGTTCACTTATTACATGTAGATGGTATACCATATTGGGTGTAGTGTTTTCATAGGATTTTTTTAGAAAATTGAAAAAAATGTTTTATGTATTATAAAGATATTTTCCAATGCCATTGTTTTTTGTTGTAAGTTATCTTTAATTTCTATGATTGGTTGATTTTATTCTAAATGTTCTAATAGAGAATTATTATTATTTTTGTCAATGATGCACAAGTGACACTCATGTATTGGTGTTGTCTGTTACCCATGATTTTGGTCGTCATGATGATGTATTAATGATGGTGTACTCAGGCTCTTCATTAGAACTTTCTCCTGAGAAAAGTTACCTTCATCTCTTTTCAGAAAACCACATTTTTGAGGAAGGTTCGCAGGCTACCAATACATTTGCCTGCGAGAATGCATGATTCTCGCAGGTTGCTTTAAGCCAGGGTACGAGAAGTTCGCACTGTGTATAATTGCTAGGGTGCGAGAAGTTCACACTGTGTATAACTGCTAGGGTGCGAGAAGTTCGCACTGTGTATAACTGCTAGGGTGCGAACACTTTCTAAAGAAGGGAAAAGGATGAATTCTCGAAGCTTCTAGAAGGGAATCTTCTAGAAGGATGAGATG
>ML776851.1:1390379-1446959 GCA_009831015.1 Picea engelmannii | reverse complement strand
GCACTTTCTGTCCCGTTTGGATTTGCTTCCGCTTCTTGGCCTGCTCTGGAGCTGCTAGGTCCTCCAACCATCTTGCCTTTACCTGTGCCTTTTTTTGTGTTTGCATTTTTCTGAACCAGGGTCCATTGTTCCCCATTTTGTTTGTCTACTTGTTCCTCAACCTTCTTCTTGCAATGCTTTGCAAAGTGTCCATGCCCATGGCAATGTATGCATTTAAAAGGTAGCTGCTCGTAGTCCAACTCCTGAACATGCGTACACCCTGCTACATTGAGCTTGATTGCTTCCGGTAACCCCTCTTCTAGATCCACTTCTACGCAGATACGAGCACAAGAATATTGATCCTTTCGTGCGGCTTGGTCTATGTATTTTCCCAGCGCATTGAAAATAATCTGGAGGGATTTTTGATTCCAGCAGTGGAGAGGTAAATGGGGAAGCCTGACCCAAACTGGGACAACAGAAGGGACATCTTGAGTAGGATCAAAATCTGGCGTCCATTTATTTAGGTAAAGGCCCTGGGGTCCCATAAAATATGGCCCATTCCTGAAAATTACTCCTCTGTCCTCCAGATTTTCAAAAACAAACACAAAGAAACCCTTACCTATGAATTTTTTTTTGATTCCTTCTTTGATCAATGGCTTCCAGTTCCGTTGAGTCCATTCTTCCACCGTTTTGGGTGAGGGCCAGAGGCCCGTGAACTGTCCTATGAGGCCCCTCTCAGCCAGATTCAGGGCCGCTTTGCAGGTTTCTTCTTCCAGAAGGGCCACTGAAGGGATTGTGTCCAGTTTCTTTAAAAACTTCTGTTGAGCCGCGAATGGAGGGCGTTTGGGGCCAGCAGCGATCATGGATTTGAAATCTAGAACCTCCGGAGGTGGATCGGGCTCCCCAAAGGTAGCCATGGTCTGGAGGATGGACGTGAGGGCGCAGTGGACGCAGGGGCGCTATTCTTTAAACTACATTTGTCAGCGCTCCTTTGAGGGATATACCCTAGCGCTGAACCAAAAGAAAGGAAATCGCGTAATTCCAGAACAGGGCTGGCGCTCCCCTTGGTCAGTAAGGAGAGCGCTGGCTCGCTCTCGGCGCTCCCTTTAGAAACCTGCGATTTTTAAAAAGCACCGCGCGCCCCTCGACCTGTTGTCCAACGCCGACGCTCCCTTCGCAAACTTAGCCACATGCCGCACCCTCCACTGGTTTCTTCCCCTTCGACAGTTACACAAAGAGACCAGTCAAGCTGGGAAGAACAGTTCGGCCCTGATGGCCGTCGGCCCTGGTTCCGAGCGCTGCCTCTCTAGGGTTTCCGTCGGCCCTGGTCACGTTGGCATCTACTTTTAATTTAAGGCTTAATCAAATTCTTGTGATTGTGAAACATCCGTTATTTATTTTGTTTATTCAACACGAAAAATATCAGTGCATGGTGGTTTATCTATTATCCCATTCCTTAAGTTTATCTCTATGGATCAACCAACGACAATGCATATTTATTTTCAATGTAGTGGTTAATGCATCCACCCTCACTTTAGAAATACCTTTTTTCCATCTATGTCACAAATCCATTGAAACACACAACGTTTTCAACATCTCGTTGAAACTTCATACTCCCCATTTTGCTACTTACTTACAAATGCATGTCAAGTTAGTGTCATATGAATACACACTTATCCAACTCAGTTCTCTATTTATTATGGGTTGATATAATCTTCTTAATGCATTGTGATATTGTAAATGATCTCCAATAGACTACTTTTCATGTCATCATCAACATGTTCAACATAGTGCATGCCTTGAAAAGGATCCAAATTTTGTTCCACTCTCATTCCATTCGATTCAAAGGGAATTTTATTGTGATTTGAATTCAAGATAGAATAATTATTGAAGGTCCAACCTATCCCTAAAAGCATGGGATACGGGTCCTTTTCATCCTTAATCTCAATGACTTCAAAGTCTACATAAATATTTTTTCCATTAAATTGCACTTCTATGTCTTCCAATATTCATAGTGGGTAAATATGATGTTGTTTTGCAAGTTTAAGCTCAATGGGAGAAAATGTAAGTTTTGACGTTCCCATAATTTCCCTTGAATTATTAGGAAAGATATTTACATTAGACCCTAGTTCGAGCAGTACATCTTTCAAATCATAACCTCTTACAAACACATTTAATCTAAACACTTTACCTATTCTACTCTTTATTTTTTTCACATGCCTAAAAATTTCTCTCATTGAGAGGTGCATTGAGTTCTTACAATGTTGCTCCAAATTTGGAGCAACATTGTAAGAACTCAATGAGAGAAATTTCTCCAAAGAACTTCATAGGTAAGCTAGTAAACTAGTGTTGCTCCAAATTTTGTTTTTCCATACCAAAATACAACAAAATACTTATAAAGGAATCCATATATCCATGTACATTCGTTTGTGGTACTTATAAATTTCAAACTTTTCAGTCTAATACTTGTTATATTCCTAACTTGTTTGTTTGCTTCATTTTTTTGACATGTTTTAATTTTGTATCTATTTTTTCCATTGCATTCCTTTCAACCAAAAAAAAAATTGGACTTCTTTCAACTTCAATGGACATGGGGGTTGTATTAGTGGGAGATACACTGAGGCTACAAGTAGTATGCTTCAAGCAACAACACTCGAACACTCCTATGAGGTTAAGTAGGAGGAAAAGAGGAAAATAAAAACGTGATCATGTTTTTATAGATACTTTGAAGACTTAAAATTTGAAATGTTCATCATGGAGAGTGATAATATATTTTTCTAAGACAAAACAAGCAATTTGAACTTATAGCCCCAGTTTTTCAAATGTTTTTTTTTTTTTTTTTAAATATTTAGTTAATATATAGAAAAATGATCAAGGAAGAAAATGAGGTGAAAGTAAAACTAAATGTAAATTTCTAATTATGACTAGTCTTAGGGTTTTGACGAATTTTTTATTCTTTGCCCAAGGAACTTAAAATAATTAAGAATATGCTAAAAAAGGTAGAAAAATATTAAAATTAAAACTAAAGATATAGAAGGATTGTCAGATAGTAAATTTCTTATTTCTTTTAATGTTTATAAGGAATATAATCAAAATACCATCAACATAAAATATTTAATCTCTATGGTATTCGATATTAGTGTGTTTTACAAGTGAAACACAAAAGCAAAAATCAAAGGGAAGAAACTAAATTTGAATAACCATATAAACAAACAAGGTGTAACCTAACTCCTTATTAATTTATGCATATATATGGTGTAAATCTTCATTAAGGGTTACAAATAATGAAAGACTAACAAATTGCCAATAAGTTCTTAAAAATCAATGAAGAAGATTAATCCTACTAAATTATATCTCGGCGCTTGCTCCATATAAAAATGTAAATCAATATTGAAGTCATAAATGGATGAAAATCTCAAATGGTGGACCCTTATTACAAAATAAAGGTCATCATTGTTTGTTAACTTGTGTCAAGAATTTACAAACCTAAATCAATTAATGTTCCAAAATTACTTTAATAAACAAATAAATGAAATATAAAAGTCTATACCCCAAACACATGATAATTACAGTCTCATCGAACCAAGAATTCATAGAGAGCATTCACGACATCACAAGTATTCTTAGCTCCTTGATATTCACATTTTAAACTAAATAAAAATAGAATTTAAGCATAACTTGACAAAGTTTTGGTATACTTGCACTCTGTTGACGGGTCCAAATGGCCTGTCAAGCAGGTAAGGGAGAATGTCTGATGGCAGGTCCCAATTACACCTACTCTCGTTTGGTGTAACGTTTTTTACCAGTATGTGTGTCCGATTGCCGCTTATAATTAAAAGAAGAAAAAAGGGGAAAAACAATGACCTTTCCCCCAAAGATTTCTAATTAATTCTAAGTCTAATCTAAGATGAAAAGAAAACTAATCTATCATAACTGCTTCTAACCTATCCTAAGAGAAAAACTAAAAGAATGAATACAATGAAATATAATATCATCAAAACCATAAATAATTCATGTATGCTAATGATAAGTGATAACAACAATGCTACATATACATAAACATTTAGTTGTACAATGCATTCATAATATTATTTATGTACTCACAAGGAAACATATGACAACATGAACATCAAGAATAAAGTGAAGAAATAGTTCACACAACAAAATTCTATGGTACTCAAGCAAGAGATAAATGCATTAAGAATAGTCTCAAATACATTCATCAAAGCCATAATTTCCAGAAATCCTCTTGCTCTTTATTCATTCAGAAGTAATAGTATTTTCTTTCATTTACAAAGGGAAAAAGTTCCAATTACATTCATTGAGCTCTCTTTTATAAAACAAGAGAGACTCTTCAACTCTCGTGGTTGTTCATTTCATTTTCCCTTTCATTTCGCCATTTTACATTTCAAAATACTTTTACATTTTCAAAAATGAATATGCGGGATTTGCAAACCGAAGCTAAAGATACTCATGATTGGTTATTGTCTCCCCTAGGCATTTTACAAATTATATTCATGTAAAAATGTTATTGACTCTACATCTTGGTGTCTTCTTCTATTCCTCACGACGTTTCTGGTGTTTGTCTACTGATTAAGATCATTTTGGCTTCTTATCCTCTTTTTAATCTTTCAATGGTACTCTTGTTGGTACGATTTTGGCTCTTGTGGTTTCATATATGATTGCTTCAACATTGCATAGCCTATATGATTGCTTCAACATTGCATAGCCCATTCTTAAAGAAATTTAGGCCTCTTCCGTGTTTTGTATTTTCAGAGCATTTTCATCCTCAATCTGCCAATATTTGTTGTTCCATCTATTATTCTCTCTTTCAACTTTATAGTGAGCTATCTTGGGCTTGATTTTGTTGCTTGTAGCCCCATATATCTCTGTTAGAAGTCAACATAGTCATTTTTGCCCCCAAATTTCCGGTCGACTATTTTCTGCATTCTCAAGGTTTTCTATTACAATTTTGGTTTTAATACCTTCGCTACTACATTCTTCATCCCGATATCTTTCCAACGAGGTATCATGGGCTCAATTTTGACATTTGCAGCCCAAGATATGCTCGTTTGAAAAATAGTGCTCAAGAACCCTTGATCATGCTTTTGGGTGAATCTGGGTCGTTGATCATTAACTTGAAAATACAAATCCTACATGCATAAGAACATTCAATTATAAGTGGTTTAAATGGTTTCATCCCCTTTGGCCAATTTGAATAAAAACACAGGGAAGACATAGGACCCAGGGCTTGCAATGTTATCTTGGCTAATTTTCCTCCTAAAAATTAGGAAAATAAAATAAAAAGAAAAATAACAAAATCAATTAAAATTAACCTACGTTAATTACAATTACCCCTAATTTACATGAAAAAACAAAACTAGTAAAGAAATAAAAAAAACCTAATTACCTTTACTGATATAAAAATGACTAAAATAAAAAATAATAAAATATCCCCCCATCCATGTGAAACTAGAAATTAATAAAAATAATAAATTAATAAAATAATAAATCCCCCCACCAAAATGGGACATAGTCCCATGTCTTCATCATGGGAATAAAATTCCCAAAGTCTTCAACAATATGATATTCCCCCAATCCAACGGGTGCACACTTTTCAAAATATATATTAAAATAATGCTCCATTATCATAATGCATGGTCGTTGGGATAGTTGGTCATCGAAAGGGCAGTAAGTCTTGGTAACTTTTTGACGATAACTCTCCGACGACATGGGATCTGGACGTATCCCTTCGATGGGTTATAAAAATATTAAAATAATGCAATTCCTATGCATGCACACTTCCCCATAAATAATATTAAAATAATATTAAATAATGCATGTCTTGAAGGGTTGGTCGTCGGAAGGTAGGTGGTAAGTTTCAGTAAATGTCGATGGTAACTCCCGATGACGATATTCAACTCATTCCCAACCAACCTTTAGCCTACTCCCATGATATTAATAAAATAATTAAGTAACACTCCTCCCAAGGGTGCACGTCTTCCAACATAACTATTAAAATAGTCTTCAAACCAAATGTATTAAAATAATGTACGTTGGAATATAATGCATTGCCATCGGGGTTTTATGGTAAGGGAGGTGGCATAAGTCTTGGGCAAGGTGGAAATTCACATGAAGATAGTGGAAACTGGGCAGGGCGAGCGGCGAGCGGCGAGCGGCGATTTTAGGGTTTGAGCGTCGATTTTAGGTTTCGTTTGGGGGCTCTGCGGCTAGGCCTTGCTAGCCGCATCCCTGGTTTTCGGTGGGCGTCGGGGGTGGTTCGGGGAGGCAGCGCGGCAGGCCGGGATGGTGCTTCTTGCGGCTTCGGTTGGCGTCGGGGCTTGGTTCTGGGCGGCGGCACTGCGGGCACGGGTTGGTGTTCCTCCCTTTGGGCGCGCGGTACTCTCGGTGTGTTGGGGGCCAGCTCTGTGCTGGATTTCGACGGGAGGCCTGTTCTTCGGAGGGTCTTTTCCGGTGGGTCTTGTCGCGGAGGCGGTGGAGACGTTTGGCAGCAACGTGCGCTCCCGTGTGATGCGCCATTGTTGGGCGCTTGGGTCCGGTTTTGCTGTCGGCGTCCCCTATTTCCCATCTGCTGCAGTCGGAGTTCGCGTGGGTCCGTGGGGCTGTTCTCATCGGTGCCATCTTTCCCTAAGCCATCCTCGGAGGGGTTTTTTGTTTCGGCGGTGGTGGTGTTTCGTGGGGCTGCTGTGACGGCTCCCGCGTGGAGCGCCATGTTGGGCGCGTAGGGGCCTCACTGTTAGTCGGCGTTTTATATCTCCGGGGTTTTTTGCCTTGGTTTTTTGGGTTTTTTTGTTCACAGCCTGCGTGCTGGTGTTTTTGTTTGTACTGGGTTGTGGTGTCTTGTATGCCTTTGTGCATGGATGTTGGCGTARCACTGATTCGGTCACAGCTTGATGCTGGCTTTGTAAATGAATTTATACTCTATATAAATTTGAGTTAATTTTCTCTTGGAAAAAAAAGTCTTGGGCAAGGTAAATCTCGACATTGAGTGTTGACTCTGTTGAAGACTCCAATGACCCCTCATCTTGAGCTATTTAATAATAATATAATAAGTCGAAGACCAATTCCCAAGCTTAGTCTTGGGACACTTAATAAAAGAATCATAAAGTTTTAAAGGTGCTCGGGAAGAGAGGTAGGGGTTCCATGAAGATAGGAGGGATTCCCAAAAAATAGGGAGGTTGTTTTAAATGTTAATTTCCTATGGGAATTAACATGAAGTAAATGTGAGGATCAATGGGGAGTAACCTGGGGAAGGTCTCATGGGATATACGTGGAAGTTTTTAGTGAGTGAAGGAAAAATATAAAAAGTTAAATTAAAAACCAATAAGAAACTAAATCGAATGAGAAAAATTAAAACGAATATGTACAATCTAGGACTTAGGTGGTAAGAAAGGAAAACAAATTAAAAAAAAAAATGAAAAGTCAATTGTTTTTTTTTTAGTTTTACGGAAGCATGAGATAAATAAGGATGTATATATTACACCTTAGGTCTTTGGGAAAACATATCGTTTAACAAATAGTTTGTTTATGTAACACATAGTTTATCCATGTAAAAACATATTTATCCCATGTAAAGACAAATATCTAAAGTGAACTTAGTTTCCCCCTATGTAAAAATAATTATCTAATGTAACTTTTGGGGAAACACCATGGGAAAATACCATGTAGTTTTGTGAAAACCAAGGGTAAAATGGAAATAAATAAATATACAAATAAAAATAGATAAAAAATAAATAATAATAAAATTAAAATACAAAATATATACAAAACTAAAAAAATAAATATAAAAATACAAATTAGGAAATTAGGCCGAATTACACAACAGTCAAGGTTCCACGTTGATCCGAAAATCCTTAGATGTCAAATTATTTCTTAAGTACACATTAAACATCCGACCAGATTCAGGGAATGAAGATCGTTATGATTATTTGCAAAATGTCATGGGAAAATGCTTATTTATCCATAAACTTCATTAACTGATAAATATAACTTGCGGAAATAAGAGTGCCAAAATAGAGAGAAATAGTGACAACAAACAACAAGACTCATTATACAGTTTGATAACGGAGTTCACCCATCTTGGGCTACGCCTTTGGGTCCCTTTTCAATCAGTGAGACCGCTATTCATTAATCTCAAATATGCTTCTTTTACAATGACGATTTACAATACCAAATTTGAAGACACCCTTCAATTCCGTTGCTCAACCCCATAAACAAAGGTTACCACTAAATTCCCCTCGAAATTCTGAGAAGAATGAGTATAAACTTGACTATGTTCTGAACAAGTTCCCAAAGATCCCCTTTTACACACATAACGAGACTATGGGTCTCATACATAACAAATGGAACTAAGCATTTCATACACAACACTTTTGCACATAATCGACTCAACATCAGATTCCTCTCGGAATTCTGAGAAAAATGAGTATAAACACTCTATCATTCTCTCAAAGAACTCAGTAGTATGCAAAACAAGGCAAATCAAAACTAGGAACACCTCTTGCACGCAAATCGAGACAATCTTGTGGCACAAAAATCAATGCAAATGTCCCCCTCTTTGGCACACATTTCCATGTTTGTATGAAGGTTGGATGATGGGTTTATATAGGCCAAAAACCAGATCTAAATCTGTTGGTATTGGTATAACCGAAATTAATTCTAGAACAAAATTAATTAAATACCATTGCTTATCATAACCAAAATTGATGGCATAATGGTTAAGGTTTTGGAATATTTTTTGGAGGTTCTGGGTTCAATCCACCAAATGGGCATAACAGTTGGTTTGTTTAAACAATATTATATATATATATATATATATATATATATATATAGAGAGAGAGAGAGAGAGAGAGAGAGAGAGAGAGAGAGAGAGAGAGAGAGCCAATGAATTAATCATATAACAATTGACCACAATCAAAGTTCGGGCCTTGAACCATTATTGGCCAATCCAGGCCTACCACGTGCCAACCTGTGATTGGTCCACGCCACAGCATGCCATAAAGTATGTCATGTCACCTACCAACTAGCTATATGACTTGCCAATTATACTGTACAATCATTCCACCTGGCTCTTGTTGGTACTACCACGTCACTTCCAACTGGCATACAGATGCTAGGTCACCTTGTTGACTCATGTACCTGTTGTTGGGGTCCTATAATCATAGGTAACTTGATTCTTCAGTTGTTTATTTGACGTTGCTCCCGGGATGAAGACATCTGGCTTGCTGGGCTCGATTGATTCCATTTGCCCCTCCATCCATTTTGCTCGATCCTTCATCACCCTGTTGCATCCTTCATCCACCTCTGCGCCACTCACTCCCTTGTCCATTTATCCCATTGGCTACATCTCACCCACCACTCATCCCTGCATAAACAAACTTAGGATAAAAAACATTAGGTTAATAATAAATGGTTAGTAACTTTTTTAATGCTAATTAACCTAATATAGTTATTTTAATTAGATTATTTTAATAAGATAATTAATAATAAATAAATAATTAGATTAATTAATAATTAATTAATAATTAAGTTAGTTTGTTTAAGTTAGTAATTAGGTTAGTATTTTAGAATTAAATATTAATTAAAAAATTAAATATAAAATATATAAATAAATAAAAAGTTAAAAAATAAAACAATATAAAACATATAAAAATAATACATATAATAAGTTAAATAATAAAATAAAACATAAAACATATAAATTAAAAAAGAAAACAATTAAAACATAAAACATAAATTAAATAAAACATACAAATAACAAAAACAAAAAACAAATAATAAAAAAAAAAACGAAAAAACAAATAATAAAAAAAAAGAAAAAACAAAAACTAAAAACCAAAAATAAAATAAAATAAAATAATATAAACAAACTTAACTATCCTAAGTTTTTACAACCCACGACTTTTTCATATAACTCGGACCCCCCCTTACGTCACCCAACCAAAAGGGGGTCCGATATCTAAAACCACCCAGGGACACATGTTACCATATGGTGAACTCTAACCCCCCNAAAAAAAAAAAACAAATAATATAAAAAAACTTAACTATCCTAAGTTTTTACAACCCACGACTTTTCCATATAACTCGGACCCCCCCTTACGTCACCCAACCAAAAGGGGGTTCGATATCTAAAACCACCCAGGGACACATGTTACCATATGGTGAACTCTGAGCCCCCCTCCCCCCCTATTATGACTTACCACCCCAGGGGGGTCCAAAAACCACCTTTCCTCCTCCAAAACTGCCTTCCCAAAAATAAAAACCGCTTTTTGGCACAATTCAAAACATCGTCTTTCGAGAGCGATTCCGAGCAAACCAGAATGAATTTTGAAAATACAAGAGAGGTTTTTGTTCAGCACAGGATGAAGAACAATAACCTCTCCCATATTTTTCTCTGTTTTGGTTAGGATCTTGCGACAAGTATTTTGGAGAGCTAGAGATGAATTTTGAAAAATCGAAAGAGGTTTTTGTTCAAGACAGACTCATTTACAATAAACTCTTTCAGTTTTCACACAAATGTCATATTTTGGGAGATACGAATGTTTGAGTTGACCCATTTTTTTCAGCAATTCGACCCGTCTTTCATGGTAGACAGATCAAGATTTTCAGTGATTGGTTTCTATTTTTGGTCGAGGTTGTTGAATTTGACTTCCTAATCCCGGGAGATAATATTTCTATATATTGTTATAATTCAAATGTACAATGGTTGATGAGTTGGGGACCATGCTTTAATTTTTGTAAAACATCTCACAGAGCCTCCATAGATGAGATTTCCAGTGATACAATGTGACCGTTTCAGGATTCTTGTGACAAATCCCATTGGTGAAGTTTATTTTCTTTGTTAATTTGTTCTCCTTGTTATCAAAATTGTTTTCTACAGTCTGAATTATTTTAAGGAGACAAAAGGACATAATTGGTTTAAATGCACCCTCTGTCATTGACTTAGAATAATTTTTGTGTTTTTCTACTAAAGATTGAAACAAAAGTCTTGATTGCTCTGTTTTTTATTTGATTTCTAGACCTTTTCATCTCCTCCATGCATTAAATCTTGAAGATCCAGTGGATTTTCCTACCTTGCCCTGCAATATTAGATTTCCATGACTTGGTTTTGATCCATTCTGAACTATGACTCCATAGCCCAATGGTTTTCCCTTCCTGTTCCAACCAACCAATTTATAAACCAAACCTCTGTACAGTAATAACTAGCCTAAAATCTATCATAAACAAAGCTAGATTAGACAAAGAGAGCCCTCTCTGAGCCTTGGAGGGATAGATCCAGGAATCCAAAGAAGTTTGATGTTACCTTAGTGATTGCCTCCTTAGCCTTGGGCAAATTACAGAGTGCTAACACCTGCCACGTCATCGTACAGATGACACGTGGCACATTTTTACTAGTCCACATGGATGCCGAAAATTCCAAATATGAGTGACACGTGACAACCTCTTGTGCTGCCATGTCAACTTTCTGACATCATCATGATGTCACTCTATCAATTGTACAGATGGCCACATGGCACCCTTATTTTTTCCTTTTGCCCTCTTTTATCAAAACTTCAAAATGTCATAAATTTCTCATACAATGTTCGTTTAAGGCGATTCACACACCATTGGAAAGCTCTCGTCGAGCTCTAAAAAATGAAGTCATTTTCATTAGGATTTGAGAAGATCAATTTTTTAGCGTTCCAGATCCTCCTGAATCACACCTCCCCACTGAAGAACTTTTGGTCCTCCAAAAGTATGGATTATTCAGAAATGAAGTGAGGATACTTCTGCCTCACTTGTCCAATATCATCTATCCTTCCTGGTTGGATAAAAAGCACCTAACTCATCACAATAATAATGAAGACTGAAACACCATTGCTGACCAAGTTAACCATTCCCTTAAATTCACAAACTCCGTCATTCATTGTTGCAATACTAACCATACTCCACTGACTAGTAATAAACTAAACAACAAAACTGAATATATAGATGTCAAAGAGAATAAACCATCAACATATTTTCCTTTCTTAACAAGAACAACATCAACCAAAGGACATGTTTTACTTTCAATCGTAGGCTGTAAATCTTGATCTTGGATACTAGTATTAACTAGTGTTTTCACATGCTCTGTAGTGATAAATTTCAAATTAGTCTTCACCTGATGAGATCTCACAGTGAAATAAATCTCATCCTTGAAAAGATGATACTTATTATGTTCCTTCTAGAAAATGACCTTCATGTCATACAAGTATGGACTTCCCAAAACCATCCCACAAAGGTCAAGTGGAACCATGTCTAACTCTACCTCATCAATGAAACTGGATGTGATCACAAATCGCAACTTACATTTCTTAGTTACCTGTACCTGAGCATTATAAAAAATCCAACCCAAAGGATACAATCTAGGGTGAGGCCTAGTTTCCAATCCAAAACTCTGAACAACTTTTTTTAAATAAGATTTACTTGTGATCCACTATCAACAAGTGTATCAATTTTAGTGTGCTTTAAGATAACTCATAAATGAAACAATTATTTTATTTGCCTTCCATGAGGGATTACTTTAGACTTTGCAGAAGAAGCACATGATCTGAAACTTGCAACATAAGATTTACCTTTGATTCCCATCGTTGTAACCTTAGTTTCATCCTCATAATCTGATCCAAGATCCTGAAATATGGTCATGGTCTTCTTTTTACCCTTTCTAGGCTGAGCCCACTTTGGCTTCAATTCTAGATGCAACTTCCAACAATGCTTATCATCATTCCCTTTTTTCTCATAGTGAGAACATCTAGGCTTCTTCTCTTCATCCTTCTTCACTGTAGCTGTCTTTTTACTCTTCCCTTTTTCCTTCGATTGCTCCTTGAATTCACGTGGCTCCCTAACACATCCTCAACAACATGTTTTCCTTTGTTGGCTTCAAGATGAGTAGCTTGTACTAGCACTTCATCAATATTAGTAGGATTAAACATCAACATAGTATGTCGAAGATATCAATGCATACCACCAATATACTTTAGAAGAGTTTATGGATTATGTAATGGAATTCCCAAAGACAACGCCTTCCTCTTAAATTCCCATGTATAAGCTTGACCATTTTTCCCTTTTCTTAGATGTTGCCAAGCAATCATTGATGTTTTCATATAAGCTAATGTATACAATTTCTTTCTTAATGCAACAGTAAATTCAATCCAAGAGGAAATGATTTTACCATGTTGAACAAGATTAGCTTGTTTCTGACTCTCCCACCATATCAAAGTTGTGTTGCTTAGGAAAAGAGTAGCCAACTATATCCTTGCAGTGTCCTTTATGATTTTCTATATCCTGCAATATATTTCAATCTGTTTGACCCAATTATCAAACTTATCTGCATTCAACTCTCCATCATAAATAGGCAAATCAAACATTACATCTAGCTATAGTAAAGGAAAATAATGATAATGAAAAGACTTCTTAGAATGCTTCTTCCTCTTATGAGAAGAATGTTCAATTTCATCCAAAGAAGATGATGATGATGATGAAGGGGACAAAGGAGACTTTGAAGGTTCTTCACCTTCTCCTTCTTCTTTAGCTGCTTCAATCTTTACTGATGTACTTTCTCCCTTGGCCTTCTTTCAATCCCCGTACATTTCTTCCACCATAACCTTCATCAAATTAAATGCCTCGAAGAAATCATCTTCAAAGTTGTAAGGAACTAACCTTCTTGGTGAAGCCATCTCTCCTCTTCGAGTGAAGCTCCTTGAACCAATTTCACGATTATGACTTGCAAGCTTGCCTTCACCTCGCTTAGATTTGGACGTCGTAAGCATTCACTTGCAAATACACATCAAACCAACTTTGATACCAACTTGCCTTCTAGTTATAGGCAAGTTGCCTTCCAATGATACCAACTTGCTCCAAAAATACTTAGATGTCAAATTATTTCTTAAGTACACATTAAAAATCTGACCAGATTCGGGAGATGAAGATCATTATGACTATTTACAAAATATCATGTGAAAATGTTTGTTTATCCATAAACTTCATTAACTGATAAATATAACCTGCGGAAATAAGAGTGCCAAAATAGAGAGAAATAGTGACAACAAATAACAAGGCTCATTACACATTTTGATAATAGAGTTCACCCATCTTGGGCTACGTCTTCGGGTCCCTTTTCAAATAGTGAGACTGCTCTTCATTAATCTCAAATATGGATCTTTTACAATGATGAATTACAATACCAAATTTGAAGGCACCCTTCAATTCTGCTGCTCAACCCCAGAAATAGAGGTTATCAATGATTTCCCCTCGAAGTTCTGAGAAGAATGAGTATAAACTTGACTATGTTCTGAGCAAGTTCCCAAAGACCTCCTTTTGCATGCATAACAAAACTATGGGTCTCATACATAGAAAATGGAACTAAGACTTTCATACAAATTATTTTTGCACATAATTGACATCACCATCAGATTCCTCTCGAAATTATGAGAAAAATGAGTATAAACACTCTATACTTCTCTTAACGAACTCAATAGCTCGCAAAATGAGGCAAATCAAAACTAGGAACACCTCTTGCACATAAATTGAGTCAAACCCGTGGCACAAAAATTGATGCAATTGTCCCCCTCTTTGGAACGCATTTCCATGTCTGTATGAATGCCGGATGATGGGTTTATATAGGCCAAAAACCGGATCTAAATCCGTTGGTATTGGTATAACCGAAATTAATTCCAAAACAAAATTAATTAAATACCATTACTTATCATAACCAAAATTGATGGCATAATGGTTAAGGTTTTGGAATATTTCCCGAAGGTTCCGGGTTCGATCCACCAAATGGCCATAACCGCTGGTTTGTAAAAACAATAATATATATATATATATATATATATATATATATTCTCATAAAAAATATATAATTTTTATTTCAGAAAGAAACCAAAATTACATTTTGTAGATACAAGGGAACCTTGTATTAGCATACTATTCAGTGAGAGCAAGCCAGAAAAATCCAACATCAGAATAATATAAAAAAACACATGAGAGCGATGGAAAGCAGAGCAAGCCCTATATAGAAAAAAGAGGGACCAAAATAACCCCATCACAAAACCACAAGTGCAAACCCAAGAAGAAAACCCAAAACCTCGCCGAGAGCGAGCAACGAACGAAAACCCCTAAAGAAGCCCTAGAAGCCAGACGAACCAGGTCAGAGCGACATACATCCTCATAGAGATGGAACCAAATATAGAAAAGGACACAAGAAGCACTCCAAGCTCCCATGAACAACGAACCCCCAACAATCAAAGGAACACTGAAAGGCAAGCATAAAAATGAGACGACACCCTCTTCACATGGGCATGAGAAAGTGAGGTAACAAAACCCCGAAATCCAACAACAAAAAAACTAAAACACGACACCAATTCCTTTGCACCAGAGTGAAGAGGCTCTGAGTATACATCAAACCTTGAACAAACCGACAACAGAAATGAGCAAAATAAAAGGAGGAGTCAAAAGGTTGTTGAGGAGAGAGTACGCCCCAAAACATTAACACCAACAATGATAACAATGATGACCCAGATGAACTAAATTCCAATAGAAGCAAGACCAAGTCAAAGAGAGAGGGCATGAGACAGTATGGTTTTCCCTTACCACTCCCCCAAAACCCCACCACCGACATCAACGCCAACAAATATGTTTCCACCCAACAGATCATCCAAGGAACAAAATCACCAGGAAAGAGCTGCATTGAACTGCGACCATCAAGGAAGAAGGAGAGGAAACAAAGCCCAAGTGAAAGAGAAAGGCCATGTGAGGCCGAGTCACACCACTAAGAGATTGATGCAAAGTTAACCAACTCCCATCAACAACCTAACACACACTAACAAATGCTCGGGCTACAGAAGGAGGCAACTAGGGTTTCCCCTAGCTGCAGAGCCTCGTCAATTCTTTAATATCTCAAATCATATATATATATAACCAATGAATTAACCATATAACAATTGACCACCATCGGAGTTCAGGCCTTGAACCATTATTGGCCAATCTGGGACTGCCACATGGCAACCTATGATTGGTCCACATCACACCATGCCATAGAGTATGCCATGTCACCTGCCAACTAGTTGTATGACCTGTCAACTATAATGTACGGTCATGACACATGGTGATTTATGTTACTGCCACGTCACTACCAACTGTGCATATGGATGCAACATCATATTGTTGACTATACCTACCATGTCATCGTACGCATGACACGTGGCACATTTTTACAGGTCCACATGGGTGTCAAAAATGCGAAATATGAGTGACACGTGGCAATATATTATGCTACCACATCATCTTGTTGATGTCATCATGACATCACTCTATCTTGTAGTTTAGTCTTATAATGTTAGAGATCTAGTCTTCTTATCTTTGTTCTAGGGAGCTTGGGGGATCAAGATGAACTGATGTGGAGGAGAAGACTTCATAAATTAAGCCACATATTTTGGCAAATATACGCTGCAGGGGGGGGGGGGCAGCTTCTCTCGAAAAATGGCTTGATTCCTTGCTAGCCATATTTCCCAACATACAAATTTGGGATTTTTTTTCCATAAGAGGGAGAAGAGTTTCTTATTGTTGAAGCTGCCAACATATCTCTGTTTCCAAGAAACAAACATTTCATTCTAATTCTTCGATGGAAAAATCTGGGGGGAGAGGGGAAGGAACAATAGGTTCTAGAGTTGAGAAGAGTAAGAATATTCCAAGAAAAGGTGATTCGTATTTTATGAGTAGAACGAAATGAATACATATTATTAACAGGTGTTTAACACAAAATAACACAGATACAGTAAAACATGTTTTCTATTCAATAACGAAATAAGCTGAAACTGTAAAATGCAGCGGAAACAAGCTTGCTGGAATGGTGGCGGCTTATCTCTGAGAAGAGATGTGATGACAGAGCGCATTCGAAAGTAGAAGGTTACAATGAGGCTCTGAAGGCCTTTTTACAATAAGAAAGAATGCCCAAAACCCTAGGCATCCAAAAACCTAACCCTAGGATATGAAGCGTCAAAAGTCATGTGGGCCTCGTTTGGGTAAGTAAGTACATCAACTTCCCGGGGTCGTAAATTTTGCATACGATCTCCATTTTAGGCGTGTGATAGCCCGTTGGAAAGGTATTTCCGAGGATATTCATTTTGGGGGATTAATCATTCCTTTGGCCATCATTGAGGAGCTCTATCCCGAAAAACCTTCATTTAGGCCATCAAAATGGCCCCGAAAGTTAAAACTGCTAAAAATAGTAAATTGCCAACATTGTCAGAAAATTGTTTTGAGCCAGTTGGAAAAGGTGGGTGGCCACCGATATCCATCTCGAGGGAATTTTGAAGGACCCATTATTCCACATTTTTGCAAGTTCTCCACAGTTAGGATTTTTCCATGAATCATCAACCAACAAAAGATGTTGACTTTGGGGACAGAAGGCCCTGACCAAATCACTTTCTAGATTCTGGAGACTGGAGGAACTTGAGAGGAAGACTAGAGGAAAGAGTATCCTACTTTAACTGAGTAGCTTGAGTGACCCCAACTACAAGAGTCAATTTTGTGAGAGTTAAGGGGGGCACAACCTGCCAGCATATTATAGAAAAGAGAGACCAAAGGGAGAAGATGGGAAGGGGTTTCCAGAGGTTTCCTATTGATCCAGTCACCATTAGGGGCCCAGATGAAAAAGTCTTGAAGAAGGAGAAGACCTTTCTAGAAGCACCAATATTTCAGGGGGCAGAGAGAGTCTTGTCTTCCTATTGGTTCTTGATCCAAGATACGATCTACCCATACATTTATCTGAGATCGATTTCTAGAGGCCCAAGAAAGTTTTGATTTGATAAGATGAGCATAGTGCTTCAGGAGATGACAAATTGGGGAGCCAGGAAGCTGGGGAGGGGATGCATCCAAGCAAAAAATCCTTGAGGTGTTGAAATATTTAGCGACAAGAGCAACTTTCCACCATTATGGAGGGCCTGAGATAAGACGCCAAGAAATTTTTACTCCAAGAGCCGAATTCATTAGGCTTAGGAATTTTATGGCTAGACCTCCTTTGTTGAAAGGTTGAAAAACATGTTTCCCTTTGAGAAGATGAAATTTATTTGTGTTAGTTTTCCCAACATCCCAAAGGAAACATCGAAGAGGCTTGGAAAAAATTTCGAGAATATCTTTGGGGGAGAGCAGGCTAGAGAATTGAAAGATGGAAATAGAGGAGAGGAAATACTTTAGGAGCACTATTTTTTCAGCTGGATTAAGTGAGCATCCCCCCTAGATTTGGTTCCGAGAGAGGATTTTGTCAATGATATCCTGCCAGGAAAAAGAACCATGGGAATTTAGAAAAATAGGAATTCCTAAATATTTGAAATAAGTCCAAGTGATAATGAAGGGAAACCCGAAGATTCTGGAGATGTGATCTCTGATGTGTCCCAGAACATTCCAACCATAGACCTTACATTTAGAATTTTTTAGTTTGCCTCCATAAGTATAGAGAAAGGAGTCTAGAACTTACTGAAAATGATTAGCGATGATTGTAGTAGCCACCCCCAAGAGATGGGTATCATTAGAAAATTAGGAGTGGTTTAATTTCTTGACCCCTCGAGCTATAAGTAAACTAGGAAGCCTATCGATCCTTTTTTCTTCTTCCAATTTCCGACTGAGGGAATCAACTAATATGATATAAATATAAGGGGAAAGAGGCCAACCTTATCTTAGGTCTCTTCTTTCTTTGAAGAAATGGGAGGGATGATCGTTTACAAGGGGGGCTATCCAAGGAGAACCAATGCATGCCTTGATCCAATTGATAAAAACATCCGAGAACCCATAGGCTTTAAGAACTGAGAAAATAAAGGAGTGTTTGACACGACCAAAGGCGTTCACCATATCCAGTTTGATAACCATTCTTGGGTCTTTGTTTCTCCCGATGAAATGGATTTCTTCTTGTACTAATACTATATTGTCAGTAATCTTCTTGTTTTTGAGAAATCCTCTCTGATTTTCTGAAACAAGCTTGGAAATAAGAGGTTTTAAGCGGTTTCCTATGATTTTGGTGAGGATTTTGTAAGAAGAGTTGCAGAGGGAAATTGGTCGAAAACGAGAGAAGTTTGAGGGATTTGTTTCTTTAGGGATGAGGGATAAGAAGGTTGAGTTTGTAGCGCCTCCTAGCTTCTATTTTTGTAGAGTATAATTCAATTTTTTTTGAGATCCCTCTTTATAATGGCCCAAAAATGGGGATAAAACCTAATTGGGAAGCCGTCGGGTCCTAGGGATTTGTCTGGGTCCATTTCCCACACTGCTTTGGTGATTTCCTCTTATGTTATCTCCTTCACTAATTGGGAGTTTTCATGTTCAAAGATGAGGTCTGGGATATTATTGAACATTTCTTGCGTGTCTTCCTCCAATCCTTCTTCATTAGGTTGCTGATAAAGTAGCTCAAAATATTGTGATGTTGCTTCCTTGACTTGTTCAAAGGTTTCCAGCTGCTGCCCAGAGCTTGAAAGGATACTGGTGACTGTATTTTTCTTCCTTCTATTTTGAGCTTGTTTGTGGAAGAAGGAAGTGTTTGAATCCATTTCTTTAATCCATATACTCCTCGACTTCAGTCTCCAATGCTCTTCTTCCCTACGCATAAAGGAGTGAAGTTGTTGATAAGCTTCTTTTTCTTGTTTCAGAAGCGTTTCAGTGACTTCTTCTTCTTCTATTCTTTGCTGGATATCTTAGAGGATCTCGACCTTCTCTATTATTTCTTGTTGTGGGGGAATGAAGGAGGATTTCACCCAATCTTTGAGAGTTAGTTTTACTTCTTTCAACTTGCTTTCCTAGATGTAATTAGGGGACCCAAAAAAGGGGGAAGACCAAGCTTGTTGAATGAGAGAGGGAACAGAGGGATTGCCGATCCAAAGGGGGTTAAAACGAAAGGGAAGGGGACCAAAGTTCTTAGGATTGCTGAAAATCAAAGAGATAGGTTTGTGATCAGAAATGGATGAAGGGAGAATAAGGGAGGAGATGTTGAAGGACGAGAGGAGGAAATTTCTAATGATAAGGAAATGGTCTAGGTGGGTGTTGAGGAAAAGGTATGGAACACCTTACTCAATCATTTTTAGATCTTGCGTGGCTAGGACAAGATAGTTGGGAATGTCACCCGGGGTTTATAGCCTCAAAACATTCACTCAATATGCAAGTATTAATTACAAGGATTAAGGCTGACTTTATGATTTGTAATTGTTGCAATGTAAAGATAAAATTTATACAAGGCTACAAGAATGTATACAACTTTTACAATAAAGTAAACATAGAGACCAAAAGCGAAAAGAGGAACCAAGTCATGAAGACACATGTATGAGACAGAACAATAATCTGATTTATTTCATTATGAGATACAAAAAGTGTATTTCCCTTTACAAACCCCTGCAAGGGTATGGACCAAAGTCATATTTAGAGGTCTCCGATGGGCACCATACAAAAAGACTCCGACAGTAAAATAAAACTGAAATTAATAATCTGGATCAGCTTGCCACAAAAATGCTGCCATTTGACTCTACAAGATATCCTTTATCAGCCATGAAAATGAATTCACAAACATACAATAATACACTGACTATCAAGGATGAATAAACACCTCTAAAACAAGCGGCTGGAAAGTATTATTCAGTTTTGAACCTTGCTGCCTTCAATAAGACCTTGTTGTCAACAAGAGGATTAGGCTTTCAAGTAAACTCAGAAATGAATGAAAACTGAAACTATATCATTTAACTAAATATCAAACCTTAGTCTTGTCTTTCTCCTTCTATTATCCTTTTGTCTCTTCTTCTCATTGAACCTTTATTCTTTCTCAATAAGATGAGGTAGTTTAACTACTTTCTTTAGTTAAGTCAAATTAAATTAACTAATTATTTTAGGGAGAAATAAATAATAATAATATATAAATAAGGGTCTAGTTAATAATTACTAAATAGGTGGAACCCCTTGTGACTCCCATCATTCTTTTTCCAATCATCAATTATAAAATACAAAATATTATCATTTGGATCATAGAACACCCTTGTAGCTCCCCTTGATATTATTCAAATTGAATATTAAAATATCAACAAAATTTAAGGACATATCCCAAAAAAACAATATATCCATTTTATCCACAAAATATCCAAAATAAATCTTGTTGTCCCCAAAAGTTGAAAATTATCAAATACTATCTTCATTATTAAAAATCATAAAAAAAACTTTAAAATCCATTTTTGCTGCTTTGCGAGGCAAATTTCCTCTTCTCACTGCTGTCTCCAACTGACTTTCCTTGAGTGGCCCTTGGTTGGTTAGACCCTTGGGGTTTTATTTCGTTGATCACATGAGAGCAATCATATTTTAGATGGAGGCGTGAAGACACAGACTTAGAGGATTATGTGGAAGGACTGGAGGGGGAAGTTGCTTCTTTTCCTTTGTCTTGCACAGGTTGTGGGATATCAATTTTTAATCTTTTTCTAGCGTGCGAGGATTGTACTGGCGAAACAAAATGAGAAATTTGAACATTGTGATTAATTGGTGGTGGTAAAGGAAATGACACAGTGGGCCAACCACGGTGGTGAGAGACAGGTTGGTGGACAATTTCTTGTGAACCATCATTAGTGGGGACTTCGGGCTGTAATGATACATGTGGAGGAATGGGAATGCCAGGAAAATTCTGAGGAGGCTGAAATGGGGGTCTTTTAGGTCGGGGATGAAAGATACCAAGGCAAAACAAATTAAAAAACCCATCTTGAAACAATTGGTTCAACTCTTGTGGATCAACATCGAAATGAATAGAAAACCGAGGCCTTTTATGGCCTCACTACCAATTACCTCTGCCTCTATTATTTCGGCCATTACTGCCCCTACTGAAAAAACTCATCCTGTAGCAATATTTAACCAATTATGAAAATTTCTTAATAACCCATACATGAAACTCTACTTTAAATAAATCAAGAGTTGGCTCTATTATTTACTACATGACGCATGCAATCCATCCATAAAAAAAAACATTTATTAATTTCCAGACGAACATGGAATTGATAGGGTCATTGGGAGTATGGAGGGATTGTACTTAGAATAAAATTATATAATGGAAGGGAAATATTCATGAACATTGTTCAAGAAACTAATAAAACAATCAAACTGTGTATACAACTAGCTCCCAAAATTGTCAATCATCAATCATTTCTTTCATTTTCTCACAAAATTTTCCTTTAAAAAAAAAATAAAAAAATGAGTAACAACAGAACATGGAGTGAAAAATGTAAATGAGATAATGAGGGGATTGTATCTTGCGTAAAATGGTATAATGAAAGGAAACCCCATGGATATTGTTCTATCATATATCAAACAATGCCATTTTCGACCTCAAAATTTAAACTTCTTCATTATTTCAAAATTGAACTTCAACACCATGTTTTCAAAATTCCAGAGTTGGGATTTCACTTCCATGGTGTTCATTTGAATCTATACGTTGCAATGCATAGGGATCATTTCAAAATCCTTTTCTCAATAAACACTCAACAATAATAACATAACTTGTGTGCAACAGGGTCGAGGAGGCACAACGCCACAATAATCAAAATAAATACAACCCACAATAGAGGAATGGATAGACTGTGATTTCCGATATCAACACAAGTGCATTAAAATAACTACAAGGTTCCATGAAGTGACCGCAAAAGAGATCCCTTCATATAACATAATTCAAAATTGAAACTTCAATTAGCAACGCTCCTAAAATCTTTTTCATTCTGGATCACAAAACTCATTCGTCGCATATATAATTTACTTCAAGAGGTATTCCTTTCATACAAAATCGAACACACAGCAGGTTGTATCCCTTAAACCATGTTTTTCAATGTTGTCATTACCCCAATATCCCCACAGGACAGACTGTATTGTCAGACGAATGAGTAAGGTTAACATACAAACCACTTTTGCACAACAAATAATCAACTAAACCCATGACTACAATTGAACACAAACTATTCCTTCATCAAATTATGGGTTGACCATCTCCACCATAATTCCCAATGCATAGGGTTCCATACACAACATTGGACAACAAGGTGGTAGATGAAAGTGGCTTAACAAACTGAGGTTTTGACCATAAGGAGCATGGAAAGTTTAATTCTTCACAAAATTCCACATTAATACTCATAGAGTAGTGACCAAGGCGTGGGAAAAATAGCCACGAAAACCACAACTTCAAAGACATGAAGAGTGCCCAAATAACTCATAGGAAAGAAGCAGGGATAACTACTTCGAACATGGAAGAAACTCATAACAAGGAACCAAAGGCAAGGCAGGCTTGTGAGTTTCCCAATGATATTCTTTTCCATAACAAAAATGTGAATGACCATACATAGAAAAAGACACTGCGCTTATTTTCAATTCCATGATTCAAATACAACCACCACAAGAAACCAAAACCTTGCAAATGACCAATACACAATCTGAATTCATTCATATAATAGCTTTGGAAATTCACATGTCGTGAACAAATAAGAGCCAACTGTTGACTTAAAGAGCATGGAAAATGTTCATGGATGGGAAAGAAAGAAAACCCCATAGCTGTGTAAAATTTTCTAAGGAGAAACAACCATCTTGTATACCTTCTCCACAACTGAGCAAAGTGGAGCAACAATAACCAACAAGAGCAAATGAAAAATGACTAGGGTGGCGGGTTCAAGGTGAATTAGAATGACGTGCATTTACTGCATGTCGCTTCTACATTTACGTTTTCATTCATGACAGTACGAGCAAGCCCATTATTCAACTCATCAACCATTAACATTCAAATCAACTTAATGCAGGCCGATTATACCATAGTTTGTCAATATTCCAATTTTTCAAATGCGCCAACCCTTGCCATTATCCCTATTTCACATATAACAATACTTTTCTAGTGATACCAAATCACGACCAAACTTACAATTAAACCAATGCGCACAACACTTGTTTAAAAACTCCAATGTAACATAACTCAAATACTTGCTAGGGATACCATGTTCCAACATTACTTCCGATTCAAACAATGTGTGTACCCTTGTAGCATTAATCCACCACATCACACATATAACTTAAGCATGGAGTTTAGGTCCTTCCTCAAAATAAATGTAACATAATAATACTTGCGAGTGTTATATAAAAACAACGCCAAAATCATATCGCTCCTAACATCATATTTGATTAATCATTCCGACATATTTTTTAAATGCAAATAAACTGTAGGGCTCATCTCAACCAACTCATAAGCATGTAAAGCATAAATGTTGTTTCTTCGTCATAGTCACACAAGTTACACCAGGGGTCCCACCTATTAGTATATTATTAAATATAGTTAAATAATAAGTCATAAGGCATTTGCAACCATTTGCAAGCAGGTACCCCATTTTGCGTTTTTGGGCATCAACAAACTGGTGACTCCACAAGGAAATCTGTTTCCAACAGATTAAGAACTCAGAATGTCTGGTTTTGCCGATTGGTGAACATAGATCAAAGAATTATTGACCAGAATGATTATGCGACATAGGGAACAAATGGTTTAAGGGAATTAATGAGACTAGATTTTGGGAATAACTCATGAAAACTTGTACTTATGTGGGGGTTTGGTCCTGTATGCATAACATTCGATCAGTCACAGTTAAAGTGTTTCTTTGTTTTACGGAGAATTTTTTTGATATGCTCTTTTGAATTTCTGGATGGAGGGAGGAAAATCAAATCATCTATCTAACAACAATACTGGAAACAAAAAGAAGTTTCAACGATGTCTACAAGGAGGAAAGTGTGACAACTGTGTAATATTTATTTTTATTGATCAACAATACTTACATAGTGGCATTGTTGTGGCGAAACTGATCAAAAACTTATTTATGATAAACAAAAAAAAACAACAGAAAATGAACAATCAATTAAACAAAGCAAAACAAAACAACAAAACATAAAAATATATACAATAGTGATTTCCACATGGCGTTTATCACTCAAGTTGGTTCCACATATTGTTTCAAGTGGGAACCCTTTGTACTATAGGAAAACAATCTCTCTTCCAAATATTTTAAAAGATAAGAGTTTGTGCCTAGGACAAAATCGATCTTGAAAGTACCTAGCCATAATTTCTGAAACTTCGAATGTCTTCCTTTGTCAGCATGGGATGAGTCCCAAAGCAAGATTTTCTCATTTACTTTAAATTTGACAGTTTTTGCACGTTTGTTAAAATATTTCTTCATGGTTTGTTGTCTTCTCTTTATGTTTTCCAAGACAAACATTCTTTGTTCTTCTAAGGCTAACAATGCATTTATTCTTTGAGGGACATTGGAAGAATTTAATTCTTCGATCTGTAGCATCAGCCGTAGGGAAGAAAGTTCCAGCTCAATAGGCATAATGGCTTCTTGACCATAAACAAGCTGAAAGGGAGTGCAAATTGTGCTTACCTTGGTGGTAGTGCGATCTTCCCAAAGGGCGTAAGTGAGGAGGGTGTGCCATTGATGAGGCTTATCTTCAATGAGCCTCTTGATGATCCTAACCATATTTTTGTTAGTAGACTCGGCTTGCCCATTTCCTTTAGGGTAATAAGCTGATGAGGTGAAATGTTTGACCCCCAATTTAGCGGAAATGAAAGCGGGACCATTGTCCGTAATAATATCTAAATGAATGCCAAATCTGGAGAAGATATTAGTTTCCAAGAAAGAGATTACATGTTCGTCCTATGAGTGTCTAAGAGGGGCAACTTTAGTCCACTTAGTGAAATAATCGGTGGCTGTCAAAATGAAAATATGCCCTATGGAAGACAGAGGATTAATAGGGCCAATAAAGTCTAGGCCCCATTTAGAAAATGGAAAATCCAGGAGAACAAGTTGCAAAGGCATAGCATAAAGACACTCTTTCCCAATGAATTTTTGGCACTTGTCACAAGATCTTGCGAACTTGTAAGAATATTGAAAAATTGAAGGCCAATAATAACCATTTCTGATGATTTTAAAGGCAACATCTTTAGCAGAAAAGTGGCCACCAACGTGCATAACAGAATCTGAAAAGCCATGAGTTTCCTGTAACAATTTTTGTGCTTCCTCATTATTCACACATCGAAGTAATATACCATCAACAAACCTCCTGAACAAAAAGTATCCTAAAATAATATACCTGGAAGATTCAAGATGGAGCCTTCTCCTTTGATGAGGATCTAAGTCATCTGGGCATTTATGATTTTGCAAATAATACACCAGATTTTTATACTAGGGATGTTCAACAATAGAAAGGGTTTGGCTCTCAATATAAAACAATGTTGAAAGAGGATTATCTTGATCGTTAATTTCTTCGATTGCTTCAACATGTTGAGCTAAGTGAAGGGTTGAGTCTCGTCCCTTGATTGTTTTCGAAGTCATGATGGTTAAATCATGCTCTTATATTTTGGCAAGTCAATGTGCAAGCTTCCCTGAAAGATAAGTTTGTGAAAGAAAAAACTTGATAGCAGGAAAAGGGACTTTTACCTGCGTGTGTTTGCCTAGGACAAAGTGGTGAAATTTCTCTACAACTTTAACAAGAGAAAAGCCATGTTTCTCAATATAGGAGTACTTGAATTCGTCATCTGATAAACTTTGTCTCATGTAAGATACATGTCTCTCATTATTATGATCATCACATTATATGAGGATAGCAGAAATTGCTTCCTCAGCGACATTAGTGTATATGATAAAATATTTCTCAAAGTCCGGTTTCACCAGAACTAGTGCGGAACTGATTTCCTTCTTAATCATTACGAAATATTTTTTGACATCATTTGTCCAAGAAAAAGAGTGGTCTTTCTTTAGAAGATTATGAATCGGTTTAACCATTAAAGAAAAATCAGGAACAAACCTGCAGACAAAGTTGATAATACCCATAAAGGCTTGAACCTCCTTTTTGGAAGTGGGGGCAGGAAGGTTTACGATAGAAACAATCCTTTCGGGATCTATGCTTATTCCTGAATAAAAAACGACATGTCCAACGATCTTTCCCTTGGTGACACCAAACATAGATTTAGAAGGATTTAAAGAAATGCCGAATTTTCTGCATCGCATGAGAACTTTTTTGAGATGACCAAAGTGATCCAATCGATTCTTTGAATAGACAATCAAATCATCAAGATAAACCTAGATAATATTACCGATCAGATCGCCAAAATCTATTTGCATAGTTCTTTGGAAGGTGTCACCTGAATTAGACAAGACAAAAGGCATGCGTTCATAAGCAAATGTGCCCCAGCGTGTAGTAAAGGTGGTTTTGTATCTATTGGTCCTTTTTACCTTTATTTGATTATATCCAGAGAAACAATCAAGTAAGGACATCATTTGTGACCCTGCAACATGTTGCAAAATAATTTCCATATTAGGGAGAGGAAAATGATCTTTAACACTTGCTTTATTCAATGTGCGAAAATCAACGCATAGTCGAATCTCACCAATTCTCTTCCTAACAGGAACTAAATTTGAAACCCACTCAAAATATTTAACTAGGAAGATTATACAAACTTTCAAAAGTTTTTCCAACTCCTTTCTAATAGTAGCTTCAAGCGCAGGGTTAATGTGTCTTTTTTTTTGCCTAACTAGTTTTATCCCTTCATTGATAGGAATGTCATGTTGTATGAGAGCAGGATCAAAACCATGAAGATCCTTGTATGACCATGCAAAAATACCTTTAAATTCACGTAATAGTTTTGTGAATTTTTCCTTTTCTTCGTCAGAACATTGGGCACCTAGTTTAACCATATTTGGAGATTCAGAGGTCTTAAGGTTCAAGTAAATGGTATCACCCACTTTTATTTTCGACTCCTCTTCCTTGCATGTTTCTTTGTTTCTCACATCACTCGACAAAAATGAACTCTCAAGGGGAGTCAAGCCTTTTGGAAATTTGTCATATTCCATAGATATGATTTCTTTAGGCTTAAACGATTCATTTTGTATGAAAGCACATATGCCTTCATCATTAGGGAAAACCTGCCACGATTCTACATTATCTGGAATGTGAGGACGATATAAATATTGAAAAGTACAATCGATCCTTTGAGGTAGAAGTTGTCGAGTAGGGGATGCCACAAATACAACTAACCTATAAACCATTGAATTAATTTCCCTCTTAACATGAGTGATGTTAAATGATAACAGGTTCGAGATAAGCTCCCAAACAACTTGGGTATAGCGTTTTATCAACTTATTGCTAGGATTATAGATTTTACGCACAAGGTTCACAACAAGTTCATAATCACCAAAACTGTAAGGCGACCACAACCAAGGTTATAGGCATTTTTGATGCCTAGTAGTAAGGCTTCAAACTCAGTGACATTGTTCATGCAGGCAAACTATAACCTATAAGAAAATTGATGGATTTTAACTATAGGTGAGTACAAGATAATGCCATCTCCATTACCTTCGTTTGAGCATGAGCCATCGAAATGCATGTGCCACATACTGTCTTCTAAATCAAATTGTTCTAAATTTGTGTCACCCTCATCAGCAAAGATAGAGTACACCCCTAAGTCTTCCTCAAGATATTTTACATTCAGTTGAGGAATACTCTCTATGTATGGTGAAATGCTTCCTTCTCTTAGGACTATGATATTATTTCCATTCCGGGGAACAGATAAGTGTGTCCCATCAAGCGAAATATATCCACCTGTTAGGGCTTACCAGTCTCTTCCTAAGATAATAGAATAGTTTCTTACTGGCATGTCGATTACTTGGATGCTAAGGGTTGTCCTTATTTCAGGATGTGCACATAGAACTAAAGTTACGTCTTTGATTTCACCTATTGTTAACTGTTGAAGACTGTTATAGGAGAGCATGCTTCTAGAATTTTCATTAGTACATGATAAGCCTAGCTCTTCCATAATGATTTTTGACATAACGGTTAGGCCCAAACCGCCATCAATTAGAAAACAAAGGGCTATCTTATCCATAAATTTTACAGAAATGAAAAATGGAGGGTTTTTTACAGGGTTTCTAAAATTATTTACACCTATCTTATTTAAAATGGGATCCTCTTCAGAAATATTGGCTATGGTGGAAGCTTTTCCTTCCATAAAATTCCTAAGATGATTTTGTTGTTCAGGGATGACAACCATGTCCAAAAGAGTAGCATCGACCTTGATATTAGCCAGTTGGTTAAGGATGTTATACTTGGAAGAGGTAAGAGGGGAATGAACTCCTTGACTCTCTGGAACTTTGACAGTTTGTACATTAGTACCTTGTGAATATGAGGCTGGAGTGGAAGAAGCACGAGGGGAATCATATTTTCCTTTAGGAGCATAATATTTGTTCCTAGCATTTATGATCATAACATCTTTTGGTTCTACCCAATCTAGAACAACGATAGTGGTTTCAGGCTTTTTTCCAAATATTTTATCCTTGGCACTCTTATTAACTTCACAAGTACTTTCTTCATGATTTTCTTCGCAGAAGTTATACCAAGTGCGAGACATAATGGCCTTGGGCTGAAAATTGTTTTCATTTGTATTTTTAAAAGGTGTTGCAGAAGAAGAAGATGCCCCAGGAGTAAGCGAGGGAACATTCCCCTTTCATTCATAGGTTATCATTCGGTTGTTCATATCTTGTACAAGTTGTAGGAGGGAAGACATATTTGTTTGTTTGGATGAGTCTCCTTTAGGGAGATTTCTTCTTTCAAGTTGCTCTTCGTACTCCAATAAAGTGTGGAGAGCAGAGCCAAGATTGTCAATAGCCTTTTCTTCGAGCCTACGACGATAAGGAGAAGGAAGCACATTATAGTATTGCATGAAAGCAGTTTGGTTTTGGGGGCAGATTAATTCAAGGATTTGATTGTACAATTTGGTGAAGCGAATATTAAAGGACTTAATAGTCTCACCATCTTTGTAAGAAATATTGTTATATTCCCTTAACTGTTCGATCGGTCTCATGGATTGTCCATAAGTGGAATTGAACCAATAAACCAACTCTTCTCAAGTGGAAAGGATCTTTGGAGGGAGATCAAATAAATCAACTGATGCTTTCCCTTCAAGGGAGTTGACAAATAAGTGCATGCATGTATCATTGTCGTTAGCCCTGATATTATGACAAGCATTAGAAAACACCACTAGGTGTTTGTTTGTAGAAACAATATTATTCCCTGAGAACTTAGGAATATGCTCTTTAAATTTGGGTAACAGATGAGTAGTGGGTGCTAGATTCAATGGAGAAGATACGTGCCATGGGGTGGTTGTAGCATCTTCCTCAAACTGAAAAAGCCTGTACTTCTTTATAACTTTAGCAGGATTGGTAGCTGATTGTATAGGAACTTGATGACTATATAGACTACTAATTACCGATGAGGCCGAAGGTTGGGATGATGAAGCACCTCCAACACCACTAGCACCACCAGCAGATGCCATTTTGAAAGTGAAGGGTAAGAGTGAAAAGGGTGAGCTGGCATAATCAAACAAAGTCCTCCTTAGAGTGCTTTATTGGGTTAAAAAAATGGCTCTCCTCCTTCCTATTTCAATGATAGGAGTAGCTTCAGGGGACAATCCTCTTCTTCTTCTATAAATGTGAGGATTTGAGGACATGAAAACAAAAACCAAAGACTAAGGAAAATGAGGTTACTATTGGTTTCTAAGCTGCCTTTTCTTGGCTTCCCAACGTTCACAGATATTTATATCTTGTTCAAGTACTTCCCAAGAGCGTTCAAGATCGAACCGGGACTCGCAGTTTCTAGGATAGTATTGAATAAATTCAAGGCAATTCTAGTCTGGTCTTTAAGGCCGTGTTCAATATTAGGCTTCCTTGTAGAAGATACTATCATGAGAAAAATCAATCAAAGAGTGCTAAAAAAAACCAGAAAGATTCAAATATAGTCTTGAATACAATCAACTAGAGAGATATGGAAGATGTCCCCAGTATGGTTGCCAAATAAATGTTGAGGAAAAGGTATGGAACACCTTACTCAATCATTTTCACATCTTGCATGGCTAGGACAAGATAGCTGGGAATGTCACCTGGGGTTTATAGCCTCAAAACATTCACTCAATCCGCAAGTATTAATTACAAGGATTAAGGATGATTTTATGATTTGTAAATGTTGCAATGTAAAGATAAAATTTATACAAGGCTACAAGAATGTATACAACTTTTACAATTAAGTAAACATGGAGACCAAAAGTGAAAAGAGGAACCAAGTCATGAAGACACATGTATGAGACATAACAACAATCTGATTTATTTCATTCTGAGATACTAAAAGTGTATTTCCCTTTACAAATCCCTGCAAGGGTATGGAACAAAGTCAGATTTAGAGGTCTTTGATGAGCGCCATGCAAAAAGACTCCAATAGTAAAATAAAACTGAAATTAATGATCTGGATCAACTTACCACAAAAATGTTGCCATTTGACTCTGCAATATATCCTTTATCATCCATGAAAATTAATTCACAAACATACAAGAATACACAAACTATCAAGGATGAATCAACACCTCTGAAACAAGCGACTGAAAAGTATGATTCAGTTTTGAACCTTGTTGCCTTCAATAAGACCCTGTTGTCAACAAGAGGATTAGGCTTTCAAGTAAACTTAGAAATGAATGAAAACTGAATCTATCTCATTTAACTAAAGATATAACCTTAGTCTTGTCTTTCTCCTTCTATTCTCCTTTTGTCTCTTCTTCTCATTGAACCTTTATTTTTTCTCAATAAGTTGAGGTAGTTCAACTACTTTCTTTAGTTAAGTCAAATTAACTTAATTAATTATTTTAGGGAGAAATAAATAATAATAATATATAAATAAGGGTCTATTTAATAATTACTAAATAGGTGGGACCTCTTGTGACTCCCATCATTCCTTTTCCAATCATCAATTATAAAATACAAAATTTTATCATTTGGATCATATAACACCCTTATAGCTCCCTTTGATATTATTCAAATTGAATATTTAAATATCAACAAAATTTAAGGACATATCCCCAAAAAAACAATATATCCATTTTATCCACAAAAATATCCAAAATAAAGCTTGTTGTCCCCAAAAGTTGAAAATAATCAAATATTGTCTTCATTATTGAAAATCATAAAAAAAAATTAAAATCCATATTTGCTTTTTTGCGAGGCATATTTCCTCTTCTCACTGCTGTCTCCAACTGACTTTCCTTGAGTGGCCCTTGGTTGGTTAGACCCTTGGGGTTGTATTTCGTTGATCACATGAGAGCAATCATATTTTAGGTGGAGGTGTGAAGACATAGACTTAGATGATTCTGTGGAAGGACTGGAGGGGGAAGCCATTGCTTGTCCTTTGGCTTGCATAGGTTGTGGGATATCAGTTTTTAATCTTTTGCTAGCGTGCGAGGATTGTATTGGAGAAACAATAGGAGAAATTTGAACATTGGGATTAATTGGTTGTGGTAAAGGAAATGACACAGTGGGCCAACCACGATGGTGAGAGACATGCTGGTAGAAAATTTCTTGCCAACTATGATTAGCGGGGACTTCGGGCTGTAATGATACATGTGGAGGAACGAGAATGCCAGGAAAATTCTGAGGAGGTTGAAATGGGGGTCCGTCAGGTCAAGGATGAAAGCTACCATGGCCAACCAAATTTAAAAACCCAGCTTGAAACAACTGGTTCAACTCTTGTGGATCAACATCAAAATGAATAGAAAACCGAGGCCTTCTATGGCCTCGCTGCCAGTTACCTTTGCCTCTGTTATTTCGGCCATTACTACCCCTACTGAAAAAACTCATCTTGTAGAAATATTTAACCAGTTATGAAAATTTCTTAATAGCCCATACATGAAACTCTACTTTAAATAAATCAAGAGTTGGCTCTATTATTTACTACATGACGCATGCAATCCATCCATAAAAAAACATTTATTAATTATTAGATGAGCATGGAATTGATAGGGTCAATGGGAGTATGGAGGGATTCTACTTAGCATAAAATGATATAATGGAAGGGGAATATTCATGAATAATGTTCAAGCAACTAATAAAACAATCAAACTGTGTATACAACTAGCTCCCAAAATTATTAATCATCAATCATTTCTTTCATTTTCTCACAGACTTTTCCTTTAAAATAAAAATAAAAATGAGTAACAACAAAACATGGAGTGAAAAATGTAATTGTGATAATGAGGGGAGTGTATCTTGCGTAAAATGGTATAATGAAAGGGAACCCCATGGATATTGTTCTATCATATATCAAACAATGCCATTTTCGACCTCAAAATTTAAACTTCTTCACTATTTCAAAATTGAACTTCAACACTATGTTTTCAAAATTCCAGAGTTGGCATTTCACTTCTAGTGTGTTCATTTGCATTTAGAAGTTGCAATGCACAAGGATTATTTCAAAATCCTTTGCTCAATAAACATTCAACAATAATAACATAACGTGCACGCAACACGGTCGAGGAGGCACAACGCCACAATAATCAAAATAAATACAATCCACAGTCGAGGAATGGATAGACTATGATTTTCGATATCAACACCAGTGCGTTAAAATCACTACAGGGTTCTATGAAGTGGCCGCAAAAGAGATCCCTTCATATAACATAATTCAAAATTGAAACTTCAATTAACAACGCTCCTAAAATCCTTTTCATTCTGGATCACAAAACTCATTCGACGCATATCTAATTTACTCCCAGAGGTATTCCTTTCATAAAAAATAGAACACACAATAGGTCGTATCCATTAAACCATGTTTTGCAATGTTGTCATTACCCCAATATCCCCACACGACAGACTGTATTATTAGATGAATGAGTAAGGTTAACATACAACCCACTTTTGCACAACAAATAATCAAATAAACCCATGACTACAAATGAACACGAACCGTGCCTTCATCAAATTCTGGGTTGGCCATATCCACCATAATTCCCAATGCACAGGGTTCCATACACAACAATGGACAACAAGGTGGTATACGAAAGTGGGTTAACAAACTGAGGGTTTGACTATGAGCATGGAAAGTTTAATTCTTCACAAAATTACACATTAATACTCATAGAGTAGTGACCAAGACGCAGGCACAACGAAAACCACAACTTCAAAGACATGAAAAGTGCCCAAATAACTCACAGGTAAGAAGCGGGGAGAACTACTTCGAACAGGGAAGAAACCCAAAACAAGGAACCAGAGGCAAGACAGGCTTGGGAGTTTCCCAACGATATTCTTTTCCATAAAAAAAATGTGAACAACCATACAGAACAAAAGACTCCACGCTTCTTTTCAATGCCATGATTCAAATACAACTAGCACATGAAACCAAAACCCTGCAAATGACCAATACACAACCTGAATTCATTCATATAACAGCTTTGGAAATGCACAGACCATGAGAAAATAACAACCAACTGTTGACTTAAAGAGCAGAGCGAATGTTCATGGGTGGGAAAGCAAGAAAACCCCATACTTGTGTAAAATTTGCTAAGGAGAAACAAATAGCTTGTATACCTTCTCCATGGCCGAGCCAAGCGGAGCAACAACAACCAACAAGAGAAAATGAAAAATGACTAGGGTGGTGGGCTGGAGGTGAGTTAGAGGGATGTGCATTTACTGCACGTCGCTTCTACATTCACGTTTTCATTCATGCCAGTACGAGCAAGCCCACTATTCAACTCATCAACCATTAACATTCAAATCAACTTAATGCAGGCCGATTATACCATAGTTTTCCAATATTTTAATTTTGTAATTGCGGCAACCCTTGCCATTATCCCTATTTCACATATAACAATACTTTGCTAGGGATACCAAATCACGACCAAACTTACAATTAAACCAATGTGCACAACACTTGTTTAAAAACTCCAATTTGACATAACTCAAATACTTGCTAGGGATACCATGTTCCAACATTACTTCCAATTCAAACAATGTGTTTACCCTTGTAGCATGAAGCCACCACATCACACATATAACTTAAGAATGGAGTTTAGGTCCTTCCTCAAAATAAATGTAACATAATAATACTTGCGAGTGTTATATAAACAACAACACCAAAATCATATCGCCCCTAACATCATATTTGATTAATCATTTTGACATATTTTTGAAACACAAATAAATTGTAGGGCTCATCTCAGCCAACTCATAAGCATGTAAAGTGTAATTGTTGTTTTTTCGTCATAGTCACACAAGTTACACCAGGGGTCCCACCTATTAGTATATTAGTAAAAATAGTTTAATAATAAGTCATAAGGCGTTTGCAACCATTTGCAAGCAGGTACCCTATGTTGCGTTTTTGGGTGTCAACAACGGGCATCTATGTGGCTAAGACCGAAGCGCTTGTTGTTCTAGGTGTATTTCCATTTAGTGGGTTTAATATCTTGGAGGTCCCCAAAATGAGATCATTGAGTTTTTCAGAGAAATGGTCTCTGACTATACTTCCTCCTTTTTTTTTCTCCTGAGTTGAGGTGGGTATGGAAGTCACCCCCAATCATGCATGAAGTGAGGTCCATAGAATTTTTGAGTGTGGATAGGGAATTCTAGTAGGTTACTTTTTCAGCATAGCTATTAGACATATAGATGTTGATTATAGAGACAAGATTGTTGGATTTTTTATTTTTAAGAACTGTAAGAAGCCAATGTTGAGTGAGTTGGGTTACCTCAAGTTTCCAGATCTGCTCATCCCAGGGAGTGGTGATTCCACCAGAGGGGCCATGTGAGCTTATAGACGCTCCACTGCAACTTTTGAAGAGTTTTTTTGTTATTTCTAACACTAGTTTTTGCTCCATTTTTGTATCCTAGAGGATAATTACAGAGAGATTGCATGTAGTAATAAGATATTTTACGGCTTCAACTTTGGATCTATTAACAAAGCCCCTGCAGTTCGAGGAGAGAAAATTCATTAGCGAGGAGTGGAAGAGGCTCGACTGCCGGGGGCCGGGAGATTTGAACCTTTATTTCCTCCTCTACGATTTGAGATGTTCATTGAGCTTTCTATGTATTTTTGTTTGCCTTGGGCCTTCTCCTTTGACCCCACCTCTTCTCTGACTTCGTTATTGGATCTGTGCCCGGACTTTCTGGGTTTTTTCGATGGGATCTCCCCTTCTTCCATTTCTTGATTTAACTGCGTTTTCTATGGGGGGAGCTCCCGAGATACATTTTCCCTGAGTTCTTGAGGATCCTCATCTTGGGTAGCTTCGTGGAAACTTTCCTCTTCACTCGATTCTTCAGTTATTCTTTCTAGATCTGAGTAGGTAGAATGGGCCAAAGGTTCGAACATTGGACCAACTGGCTGAACTTGCCTAGAAGAGGGTTCACCCAGAATTTCAAAAGAGTTTTAGGAAGGGGAGAGGGGAATGATAAGGGAAGGAGTCGGGGTGAGTTTCTTTGGAGGAGGTTTTTTCAGTCGCTGGAGGGTTCTGGCGAGAGGTTCCCGCTTTGGGGGTAGACCTTGATGGACCAGGGATGGATCCTGGACTTTTGCCAATATTATCTTTTTTCCTTAATTGCTGCCATCCTTCTTCCTGTTGTGGAGTATCTGTTTCCTAGGGTTTCTTGTTATTTAGAAAATTTCTAGCAATATGGTCATATTCATGACAACTCTTGCATTTGAACGGGAGTTGTTCATAATCCATCTTTTGAATGTAAGTCCAATCATCTAGCCTTAGTTTTATTTCTTTTGGAAGTCCTTTTTCCATATCGACCTCCACACATATCCTTGCACAAGAGTACATACTGGACTTGGGTTCGGATTTATCAATGAAATTTCCCAATGTATCCCCAATGCTTTTTAAAACTTCATCCCCCCAACAGTGAAAGGGTAAGTGCGGAAGCTGCACCCAGAATGGGATGAATGAGGGCATATCATTGTTTGGATCAAAGTATGGTGTCCATTTGTTAAATATAACCCTCTAGGGCCGAAAAAGTAAGGGCCATTCCTAAATTTGAGATCTCCATCCTCTTTGTACTCAAATTAGAAAATATAGAAACCCTTACCGCAGAAAAAGTGATTCATATGCCCTTGAATCATAGGGTGCTAGTGTCGTTCAATCCAAAGATATCTTTGACGTGGAGACGGCCATAACCCCATGAATTGACCAATGAACACTCTAGAAGCGAAATAAAGAGCCTTTCTTCAAGCAACGATGTGCAAAATGGCCACTTCTGCAATTTGATTCAGTTTCTTCACGAACTGGGAATGCACTGGCCGATTTGGGGGGTTGTCTAAGGAGCCTACTAGAGACTTGAATGCAACAACATCGTCTTCGAAATCCAGAGAAGGATCCGAGTCTGGATTAGCCATTGAGGTAGGTGGGGAGGAGACAAGAAACGAGGGTTGCAACGACGAACTAGGGTTCACGGGGCTGCAAAGATTTCTCTTGGCTAGGATTCAAAAAATTTGAAGGACATGGGGGTGGGATTTTATCCACTTATGGATGGTATGCCCTTATTACAAAATATAGGTCATCATTATTTATTAATTTGGTTAAAGAATTTACAAATATTAACGAATTAGTGTTCTAAAGTTACTTCAATAAACAAATAAATGAAACAAAAAATACTATACCTCATTTAGATAATAATTATGATCTCACTAAACCAATAATTCTTGGAGAGTATTCATGAAATCAAAAGTGTTGTTAGATCTTTGAAATTTGCAATTCAAACTAAATAAAATTAAAATTTAAGTATAACTTGGTAAAGTTTTGGCGTACTTGTACTCTATTCCCTATTTCTCCACTTCTTACCCTTCTAAATAGCATTATAGGACAATTAGTACTTAAAATTTCTTTTGAAATTATATATACTAAATAATAAAACCCTTTAGATTCCAAAATACATGGGAAAGTCACAAAGGTTTTGATGTCAAATTGGAAGACCCTAAGTTTTGAACCTAAAGGTTTAGCTCATGGGCCCATCACCTAATTTCTTTAGTTGAACAAAAAAATGTACTTGAAATTCAATTATAAAGTCTATAGGTTTGGACCTCCTATAAGTTTATTCACAACACCTAGTTCATGTTTTATTTGATGATAACCCAACCACCTCCTTATGTCACCTACCCCTTGTTACTCCATTTAATGAACACATATTAATTCAAATAATAAAATATAACATGTTATTCAAATATACAATCATGAATTAAAAAACAACATAACAAAGCATTTATAATCATTCAACTGGAGGGTTTTATGAACGTGTTTCTAGTAAAACTAAAAAACAACATAACAAAACATTTATAATCATTCAACTGAATGGTTTTATGAACATGTTTCGAGTGAAACACAATTGCTCAAATTCAAATTATCAACATCATGTTGCTTATATAACCATGACATCAATATAAAAAATAGTATAAATTTTATATTGTGCATTCAAAAGAGTATTTATGCACAAAAAAATCCATATGACTGTTGTCTGAATTACTCGAATCACAACCAATTCTAAAAGCCACTCCAAAGAGAATAATAATCCATTTACAAAAGAACTCCAGAATAAATATGTGGATCATCCTTTCATTCTCAAACTTTATTTCACTATAGTACTTAGTTGGTAGAGTTTTTCAATTTTAGGCATAAGTGGAATTGAATGAGGAATGTGCCTAGAATATGCACAAGATGGTATTTTGGTTTCAACTCTATCAATCTAAGAAGCAAGAAGCCAAGAGTCAATATTGTGATGTATAACATCAAAAGGGGCAACGACTTCATTATCTCTTGAAAAAAATTACTTAATAAACAATAGGATCATTAAAAACAACTGCATAAATTGGGCTTTCAAGTGGAGGGACAATAAGAATTTGCTTGGTGAAATCACATGTAACAACAATATTTTTATGATTTAAAACAATATGGTCTCAAGGAAGCAAATGATTAGAAATATCAATGATAATTTGGACAACATCAACCATCACAATATAATTTATAACCTTATAAATTAGAGGAAGATTAGCAATGACATTATGATCAACAACAACAACGTTTGAAATAGTGGTCGGTGGATCGATAGGTGGAAGAGGAGGCATATTATATCCACCTTTTAGAGGAGGGGAATTATTGGAGTCATTGTGATAACTACTAGGACCATCTCTAGGAACATCATCCACCCATGTTATCTAGGATGAGGGGGAGAAAATGCATCACCCTAACCTTCATTAAATGTGGGAGGAGGAGGGGGGTTAAATTCCCAACCTAGATTCTCGTTATGAACATGAATGTTTTGTACCACTTCATCCAACTCCACAATGTTCTAATGAGGAGGATTATTATTGAATGTGAAATGAGGTTAATAAAAATGAAGGTGGTCATCAAGGTACAAGTGACCAATATAAACTAATTGTGCAAATTTCTCAATATCGACATCAAAATGTATTAAGTATCGAACTCTTTTTCTTCCCCCACCTTTATAAACATTATCTTTGGCTCTACCAAAACCATTTCCTGGCCATGATGTGGGCCATGTTTTATCCCTTGCCAATATCTCATCTAAAAGAGTGTAATATCCCCAACTAGGATAGATAGAAAAAATACATTTACTGCCCAAATTATTATTTTTCTTTATGTGATTTTATCAAACACTTTGTTGGAAATGCCTTAAAAATAGTTTGCATATGTCACCAAGATAAGAATATTGTCAAATATATCACATGCAACCATTATAAATGAAATAGAGAAGATAACCATGACATCTTATTATGGTGTGGAAATCCAAATCACAACAAATACAAAGATCCTTTTTGGTTGTAACAATAGCTTAAAACCCTCCTAAACACACATATATACTGGTTGCAAAGAAGTTGTAATATCTACTAACAAGAAAAACAATGAACCTGGTAATGATGCCCAAAATCTCCTCAACATATGTCTTCCCCTAGTCTGTCCAGCTTTCGCTGGTGCAGTATCAATATGCCCCAAAAAACACCTACCACTGTAATTCGTTTGACCATACCTCAACAGAATTGTAACCCCAATTCACAAAGATCCTCATTGGATGAGGTTGCACAACAAGTGTGGCCTAATGGGACGAGGCTGACCAACAATAGGGGCCTTGCGGGACACCCTATATTCAACCTGTGGGGGTGACCCTTGTCAAGGTTTTTATGAAACCCTCCTAGTCTCTGCAAATTCGACGTTCGATGTCCTTTGGAAAGATCTGTCAACTCCCTGCGTACGTCGGTATTATCCCAAGCTGAAACAAACCAATATGAGACTCCAATGAAGACACTGTATGGATCCTCCTCTTTGTTTAGATAGGGTGGATATTTCACCAATAAAACCAAACTGCAATGATCAAAGGGTTTTGTTAAACACTAACGAAACAATGGCTCCAAGAGCACTCCAAAATGAGAGATCAAATCATAATGCCAAAGAGAAGGGTTTCCCCTATATTTATCCTTCCTCCGAGCCTTCTAGAGCTTTCCCCTTTTTGACCAAATCAAATATTCAATTTATTTTCCCTCCAATTTCATTTAAATATAATTATTTATTTTTATTTAATGTCACTTTAGGATTTATCATTCTTTTAACTTAGTGACACCAAATAAACCTCCTTGACTCCCTTTTCCTTGCTAACTATAGCCTACAAGAGTCGTATATTCTATTAAGTCATCCTCTGTCATGATCAATTGGAAGGGGACATTACAATCCTCCCTTCCCAAGATTGTTTGTCCTCAATCAACTCCATATCAGGGTGTTGTAAGATTTTCTCTCCTTCCCAAGTAGCATCCTCTGCGGGTAATCTTCTCCATAAGACCAAGTACTCCTGAATGACTCTGATTCTCAATATCCACTCCCTGACATCAACAATCCTCTCGAGAGATAGAACCAATTTCCCTTCCTCATCTAGTGGAGGAAGATCTGCCAAAGCGGTGACCTACTATCCCAATTCCTTCTTGAGGCAGGATACATGGAAGGTGTTGTGGATCTTTCTACCCTCTGGTAGCTCCAACTCATATGCTACCTCCCCAACTCTTCTGATCACTCTGTAGGGTCCATAAAAGCATGGATTTAGAGTCTATGGACCACTCTTCTTGAACGATGATTATTTGTAAGGCTACAACCTGAGAAAGACTAGGTTCCCAACCTCAAAGATGCATTCTACTCTCTGCCTATGTGCATACATATTTTGTTGATTATGAGTGGCATGAAAATTCTCCTTCAGGACTCTCAATATGTCTTGGATTTCCTGCAACCAATATTTTTCCTTGAGAGCTCTTCTCTCCCCAAACGCCAAATCCACAAAATATGGGGTATCATATCCATGCAATGCCATGAATGGGCTCATATCGATGGACATGTGATGAGTGGTATTGTAACAATTCTCCCCAATATCCAACCACTTTATCCATACTCGTTTCTATCCTCACACATAGTTCCTCAAGTACCCCTTAATCCATTTGTTTACTATCTCGGTCTGCCTGTCTGTCTGGGGATGATAGCTAGTACTAGGTGTCAACTCTATCCCAGATAACTTGAAAAGTTCCTACCAAAATGCACTAACAAACTTGCTATCCTGGTCAGTGACTATGTTCCTCGAAAAACCATGTAGTCTGAAAACCTCCCTGAAGAATATATATGCTACCTGAGATGCATTATACTATGAAGGAATGACAAAGACATGGACATATGTAATCAATATTGTGAAAGATCACGGGTATATAAAGATAACTAAACTAACCTCCTATCTATGAATCCAACAACATATCAAACATAATAAGAACAGAAAGAGAAAAGGAAAAAGAATACACCATATATACGTGGTTCACCCAATTGGGCTATGTCCACAGGAAGGTTGTATTCTACTATCTCTAGAAATCTCCTTCAATCTTACAAGAGAGAAACTCCACAATTACCCCATACAAATATAGAAGAATGCTTGAGAGAACAAGATGATGATCACATGTTATACCTTAAGAGGCACTCTTGGCATTATTATATACCAAAATATATAGAGGAATTACTCTCACATATTGCATGTGGGATAATATAATTCTCCTTTTTTATCATCTCTTTATATAATATTCCTACCAAGAGTAAACTGTTCCATAATAAATATGGGATATTTATTGTATACTCTTTTACATAGTATTACAGACAACTTCCGACATAATACAAAGACATTATTACCTTCCAAGGAATATAATATATTCCAATACTCCCCCTTAATAATGGTTGGGAAAAAATCCCACACTAATGGAGGAAGGATTCATTACTAATGCTCCCCCTTGATGACAACTTCCCTCATCCCCAACAAAGAGAGAGGATGTACAAACTTTTCCTCTGTCATGGATTTGGTGAAGATATCGGTTGCTTGCTTCTCAGTAGGACAATATGCAAGAGAGATAGTACCATCTGCAACTAGATCTCAAATATAATGTGCATCGAGATTAAGATGTTTTGTCTTGGAGTGATATACTGTATTATAAGCAAGTTGTATTGCACCTTGATGGTCACATCTCAACTATGTGGCAGATATCTGAATTATTCCAAGCTCTGTAACAACATGGCATGACCATATTGCTTCTTTAACTACTCCTTTGGCTGCTCTGTACTCTGCTTCACAAGAAGATAATGCAAGAGTCTTCACCTTCTTACTGGAACAAGAAATTGGACCTGAACTAAGTTGAAATAGATAACGTACAGTAAACCGTTTGTTTGAACTGTCACCTGCCCAATCAAAATCAATATAACTAAGAAGTGAAATTGTAACACTGCTCGAATAAAATACACCATAATTCATTGTCCCTTTTAAGTATCACATAACTCTCTTGGTTGCCTGCCAATGAATTTCATGAGGCTGTTGCATGAACCTATAAACCAAACTGACGACAAAAGAGATATCCAACATGTTGTGTATCAAATATATCAAACTTCCCACAAGATGACACTACCGTGAGCATCAACAAGAGGAGTAGTACATTCCATGGTTAACTTAACACTAGATTGAAATGGTGTGGGAGAGGGCTTACAATCACTCATATGGAAACAAGTCAATAAATTGGTTGCATACTTCGGCTGAGAGAGAAAAATACCATTGGCCATATCCCAGATATGGAGACCCAAGAAATAGTGCAAGATGCCGAGATCTGTCATCTCAAACTGCTTTTGAAGATCACTTTTCATATTTTCAATTAATAAAAGTTGGCTTCCAGTGACAATAAGATCATCCACATATAAAACAATAATGAGGACATGATCACCAAAGTCCTTAACAATCAGATATACACCTCTTGAAACCATTATTCAAGAAATATGCATCAATTGTGTCATACCAAGCTCTCGGTGCTTGCTTGAGACCATATAAAGACTTGTGTAATTTGCATACTAAGTTAGAATTTTTAGTAGTAACAAAGCCAGGGGGTTGTTGCATATAAATGTCTTCATTAAGATCACCATTCAAAAAAGCGCTTTTAACATCAATTTGGTGTATTTCCCATTTATAAGATGCAACAAGAGATAAAACAGTTCTTATTGTATTCATTTTAGCAACAAGAGAAAAAGTTTCATTATAATCAATACCTTCTTGTTGATTAAAACCTTTTGCAACTAACCTTGCTTTATATTTTTCAATTTTACCTTTTGCAGTAAAAATTGTTTTATATACCCATTTACAACCAATTAAGTTCTTTCCCGGAGGAAGGGGAACAAGAGTCCATGTCTTGTTCTTTATTATAGAGTCATACTCAACAATCCTAGGTTGTTCCCAATGAGGGTGACCCTTAGCTTGAGCATAAGTAGTAAGATCATATGTGGCTAATAATTTGGTCATGAGAGAAAATTTATATCTAGTTCTACGAGTATCAGAAGGATTACCTATCTCACTACCTGTAGATTCAAGATTTTTTTGGGCCCAAACAAGAAGATGAGAAGCAACATAAGTTATTTCAGGTACTTCGAGACATTCAAGTGGAATATTTGAATAAGAGGGTGATCTCAAATAAACAGTAGGCACAGATCTCGAAGAAGGGCTGACATATATAGGTGTAAAAGGAGACAATGGCACATTCAAGGTAACATGAGGTTCAACAGATTTAGGTGGTAGAGAGACTTCATTGAAGTCAACATATTGTCGGATAATGACATTTTGGGTAGAAGGGTCAAACAACTTGTAAGCTTTGGAATCCTCAGCATAACCAATGAAAATACATTTATGTGACTTGGTTTCTAACTTTTTCCGTTTTTCATCGGGAATATCAGCACAACATTCACTGCCAAATATCTTAAAGTTACTTATATTGGGTTTTCTTCCATTCCATTTTTTTCTCAAGGGTAACATGCATGACTGCTTTTGTAGGAATTTTGTTTAAAATAAAGTTAGCACAACAAATGGCTTCAGCCCAATTTTTTTTATGTAATCCTTTAGAATATAATAGACATCTAGCCATTTCAACCAAAGTCCTATTTTTTCTTTCATCAACTCCATTTTGTTGAGGTGTATAAGGAATAGTCTTTTGATGTTGAATTCCATTCTTAGACAAATATGCTTCAAATTATTTCTTAATGAATTCCCCCCATTATTTGATCTCAAGGTTTTAATACTTTTACCATATTCTTTTTCAACAAAGGATTTAAATTCTTGAAATTTATCATAGGTTTCACTTTTACGTTTTAGAAAATAAACCCATGATTTTTTGCTAAAGTCATCAATAAAAATAGGAAAATAAGTTGTATGAGATAAAGAGGAGTTTCAAGAGGATCTCAAATATCACTATGAATTAATTGCAAGGTTTATTTAGCATGCCAAGCTTTACCTTTTTCAAAAATTTCTCTATGATGTTTACCAAGCACACAACCTGCAAAAGCACCTTTAGTAGACAAAATATTAGGAAATCCATGTACCATTTTAGATAACAATTGCATTTTACCATAAGTCAAGTGACCTAATCTTGCATGCCATAATTGACTTAATTCATCAACGTGAGCAACATAGGAATAAAATGGTTGTCTTTTAATTGAATTAAAACCAACAAACTTATATAAACTAGTGTCATGATCAATAGGACCTGAAGAAACTACTTTGAAATTTCGGTTGATATCTTTAAGAACATATTTATCCGGCCATGCTTCAAATTTATATCCTTTCTGACATGCACGATAAATAGAAAGCAAGTTGATGGGTGTTGGCTTACATGAACTGTTCTTCCCTAATACCTGCGTTGTTGACCCAGGGTTCATATCTTTCAGGGTACCAACAAAGCCTAAAACTATCGGCCCCTATGGTAAACTAGAAGGCAACACAGTACACAGAATGCACTGCGCAGTCTCACCCGAGATAGATTTAAATGGGTGGTTGCAAGACTCAGGTGTTTACAGCCTAGGATTGAGTATGAGATATGGGATCTATATTCTGATCCATTTATTCTAACTAGTGTTACAAACTACTGTTATTCTCTTTTATATTTTGACCTCTGTGGTGTCTTTTTGTTATATCCCAACAACAATTAACTGAGCAATATAATAAATCATTCATTCATTACACACAATGTTTAACTAATAAAAGTATAACAAAGATATGCATGCATTCATCACATTACACAGGTATTACCATGGTTCACCCCCTCCTAGGCTACATCCACAAAGATTTGTCTCTTGGGCTCTCTTATTATGGTAGTTCTGCAATCTCGCGTCGTGCACTTACAATTCTCCTCGAATGGGTAAGATCTCTATGAAGTGAACTAGATCACACCAGGCTCCTCGGCCTGCAATCTAATCCTCAAGATCTACCTTCTCTCCTCCTCTCTAGCTCAATCGCTTTACAAAAGTAGTTCTTCTAATAAAAAACATTACATAAAAACAACCGAACTTACATAGGTAGTGAACCAAACCTCTCTATGATACCCATGTATCTATATATATATCTATCACGCTTTTCAACCATTTACACAAAACCTTACAAAATCCCTAACCCTACTTTCGTTAGGTCTTCCTTCTTTGCATGCATGCTTTTCTTCCTTCCAGTTGTCGCCTCCTTCTTGCATGCGTGCGTGTTATGCTTCTTACCAGTTGTCGCTTTCCTCTTGCACACTTTCTTTCCCGCGATTTCTCTTCCAGCTGTCATTCTTCTTCATGCACACTTTCTTTCCCACTTTGGCCTACTGCTAACAGGCCCCCAACATTGACATGTTACTCATCCCGAATCACCTAATATTTCAGAGCTGCCTCGATCTCCTCGATGATCGTCTGAAACTTTTCCCTCATCTTTGCTGCATTTGTTAGTGCCTACGCAGTCCTCTCCTTAATGGTATCCACTACCTGAACTGCCACTTCGTCACTCAGTAATCCTGCACATTCTGCATATGTCTGTGCCATCTATGTTCTAGTTGCTTGTGCCTATGTGAGTACTTATGCTACCCGTTCCTGTAATGGTTCTATTTGAGCCTGATGCTCCTGTTTATGTGTTTGCACAGTGATAAGTTATGCCTGCATCTTCTTCAGCTCTTGTGTCCCCTTGGCGCATTCTGGAATTGGTATGGTCTTTTGCCTCTGTTTGAGTTCGTGGATCGTTGCATTGATCCTTTCCTCTTCCTTGTCCCAACATTGAACCTGTGGATCCTCCTCCAGTCTTTTCCAGAGTTGCGTTGCTTTATCGAGCAAGTCAGATGTCGTGTTAATATATTTCTCCATCTCCTGTAATTGCGTTGTTGTTTCTTGCCTCCTTTGCTCCTTTATTGCATTCATGTTTCGAGCGTCCTGTGGCTTTTTCGTCTCTGGCGTGCTTCGCGCTTTTCAGTTTTTTTTTTTTTACTACGTGGTGGGTGGTCGAATGTCCTTATACAGCTTCAGTCGGCTCCTGTTGATCATTCCTCTGAGGTCTACACCTGCTAAATCTCTTAACTATACAAATCCACCGTCTGTTACAGATTTGACCTCGTATGGTCCTAACCAATGCATTCTCAGCTTTCCTGGGTGATGAAACGATTTGTTGTCATAAAGCAATACTAGATCTCCTTCCTTGAAAGTCTTCTTCTTAATGTGTCGATCGTGCCATGCTTTGTCTTTGGCCTTCTACACTTGTTGATGGAATCCTTCCAGGATTCAGTCTTCCTCCATTGCTAACATTTGGTTCAATCTTTCTTGTATTGCGCCACGTTCTGTCATTTGTGTGATAGTTGCTAAGCGTAAGCTGGGTACTAAAAATTCTAATGGCACTACCGCTTCTTGGTCATAGACGAGTTTGAATGGTGTGTGCCCTGTCAACTTCTTGCATGTCATCCTATATGCCCATAATACTGCTGGTACTTTGGGGTCCCAATCATCTCTGTTGATGTTACAGATCTTTGTCAGTGCGTTCTCTAGGATTTTGTTAAAGGCTTCTACTGTGCCATTCGCCTGTGGATGGTACAGTGTGCTTTTTTGGTGATGAACTTCAAACTCTTCGAGCATCACGCAAATGGTGATATTTATGAAATGCGTGCCTTGGTATCTCATCAAAACCCTTGGGCACCCAAACCTAGTAATTACTTGTTCAAATAAGAAGTGTGCAGTTGTCTTTGCGCTGCAGTCTTTTACTGGTGCGACTTTCGCCCACCTTGTTAGGTATTCCATCATGGTGATGATCTATCTTGCCCATGTTCTTTTGGCTGGTGGGTTAATTTGTCCCACAAAGTCTATTTCCCATTTATCAAATGCTTGTAAAGTCACTTGTGGTCGTAACGACATCTCATCCCTTCTGTTGGGTTTGCCTACCCTTTGAAAAACATCGCATCCCTGACAGTACTCTTTCAAGTCTCTGTGAATCATTGGCCACCATAATCCTGCGTGGAGTACCTTCTGCGTGGTATCTTTTCCTGCATAATGTCCTCCTACCAATCCCTCGTGGGATTCTGCTAAAATTCTTGGGCGTTCGTGCTCTAACACGTACCTTCGTAAAATGTTATATACACCCATTTTACATAGATTTTCTGTGCTCAGTTGATAGTTGGCTGCGCGAACTACCAGGTTCTTCTTCTGCGCGATGGTATATTCTTGCGGCGCAGTACCTGTGCTCAAGTACTGGATGATCTCTATGAAGTAGTCATCAACAATCTGTACTAAGAATAACTGGGCATCCAGAAAATTGTCTTCTAAGTTCGTGGGTTCTTCTCCATTTGTGACTCGTGATAGGTGGTCAGGTCCTACATTTAGATTTCCTGGTTTGACTATTACTTTGAAGTCCAATTCTTGAAATAACAGTAACCATCAACAGATTATCCCCCCCAACACTGGCTTATTGACTAGGTATTTTAAGGCTGAGTGATCTGTAAACATCTTAAAATGTTTTCCCAATAGGTAGTGTCTGAACTTCTGCAGTGCATAAACCATAGCTAGGCTTTCTCTTTCCATCGTGTTATAATTCTATTATGAGTCTGATAGTTTTCTTCTTGCAAATGATATCGAGTGATCCAAGTCTCTGGCTCCTGGCTGTGCCAAGATAGCTCCAAGTGCTATTGTTGATGCATCTACATGCACATGGAATGTTTTTCCCCAGTCTGTAAATACTAGTATTGGTGCAGTGACCATCTTTTCCTTCAGGGTATCCAGACCGTGTTGACACTCATCATTCCATTGGTACTTTTTGTCCTTCCTTAGAATTTTTTCCATTGGTGTTGTGATCTACGCACATCCTTTGATGAATTTCTTGTAGTATCCTCTGTGTCCTAACGTTGCTCGTAGCTGACAGACTGTTTTTGGTGCTGGTAAATTAACGATGTCTGTGATCTTTGTCGAATCAACCAATAGCCCTTGTTTGCATACTATATGGCCTAATAGTATCCCAAACGGTGTTCCAAATATACATTTCTTTATGTTTAGTGATATATGACACTGTCTGCATCATTCTAGCATCAAGCGTAAAACTTCCACATGGTTTTTCAACAGACTATAGACTGTCTAGTCATCCAGGTATACTTCAAAAAATTGATGGATGAATTCTTTAAATGTTGCGATAACTACTCTGGAGAATATTGTTGGTATTCTTCAGTCCAAATGACATGACTGTATATTGGTAAGATCCCCATTCCGTCGTGAACGTGGTCTTGTATCTGTCCTCTTGTGCTATCTTCATCCGATGGTACCCCGAGAATCCATCAGTGAATGAGTAAGCTTCGTGTCCCCCCACATTCTCTAACAATTCATCCGTGAACGGTGTAGGGAATGGGTCGTGTAGGCATGCATCATTTAGCTTCCTCAAGTCAACGCATATCCTAATCCCTCTTCCTTGTTTCTTGTCCTGTACGACCATCGAGCTTATCCATTCTGATTCCTCGACTGGTTCGATTATGCCGGCTTCGAGCATCCGATCGATATCCTCTTTAAATTTATGTTTATATATGGCGTTCAGTCTATAAGGTCATTGTCTAATCGGTCTCGCTTCAGGTCTGAGAGGTATCTTCATCTCTCCCAGTTCTCCTGCTATGCCCTTCATCTCTGTAAATGTTGTAGGAAACAAGTCTCTATACTCGCGTAACAACTTTGTGACGCTTTCCACTATTGGCTCATCCCAATAGTCTCCAATGATGGCCATTTTGGGATGTTCAACTATTCCGATGTTAACTTTATTTACCTTGATTGGTGCGGAAATAACTTCGGATTCTATGGGTGGTCCCTTCACATCTCTTTCTCCTTCTACTCCTTTAATCTGAATGTCGTGTGGGTCATCTTCGTCTGGTGCTTTCTCCTGTACATGGTAACATGACAATAGTTCCCTCACTGTCTGCTTATTTCATTGTTTCTCTTTGGTAATAAGTTCTATTTTCAGTTCTTCAATGAATATGACTCCTCTGATCCATTTCAGGGCTGCATCTATGTTGGGGTTCTCATGCTCAAATGAGAAAGTGACGGTAAAGTTCTATTGCAATTTCATCCATGTTGTAGTTCCTTTGTACAGTTCCTGATCTGTATATCAGTTTGTCGATATGCCCTCTAAAGTGTGAATGAAGTGGTGAGGTCAGTCCTCTGGTGGTGTCATTTTCCACATCATTCTACACTACTCCAAGTGTTTCGCTGGTGTCCCTAGTCCTTCATATCTCCATTGTTTGTTGTTTGTTGTTCTGTGTTGAACCTTATGCACATTAACCGCTTGAATTGGTACCAGTTTTTGATAGTCTCCTTGTGTGTGCCCCACCATCTTGCGAGTGTGGCCTTAAGTGCTAATTCTAGTGCTAGTAGCCTATGGTTCTCTAATACTTCTTCTTCATATTGCGTCGAGAATGTTTCCAAATCATTTAGTCTGTGGAAACTAGGTGGTTCTTTGATTTCTATACCTATCCACTGTATTGCATGGTCTATTCTTGCACATCTTCTCATGGATACTTCGTGTAGTCTTTGCTGCCAGTTTTCTAGCCCAATGTCTGAATTTGTTGCGCATGAAGTAATGCTTCGCCAACTGAGTACCCCGTCTGCAGCTGGTTTTACGTAATCCTCCTCGCGTGCAGTTGTTCTGTACAAATGGTTGATCTCCTCTAAGTCCAGGAAAGTGGGTTCTATGAACCTCTCCCCTTCTGAGGGATCTAATGGTACTATGACCCTGTAATCTCCAGATTCAAATGTCATTTTTCTTGTCTTCAAGTTGATTATGGTCTGGTTGTCAAACACCCAATCAAGACCGAGTAGTGTTGGGTATGGTGTTGTGCCATCTACTATTTCAATGACTTCAAAGTCTGCTTTAGTGCACACTCCATCAAGATCTATTGTTACTCCTTTTAGTCTCCCTATGGGTAGGACCCTATGTTGGTTTGCTATTTTTAATTGGACATTGGAATATCCCAATGTTGGCTCTCCCATGCATTGCCAGGTTTTCTTGGGTAGCACATTCACTTCGGATCCTAGGTCCAGTATGATGTCTCCCATATTGAAATCCCCAATGTTAGCATTCAGCCTAAATTCCCTACTTGTTCTTCTTCTTGTGTGTAGAGGATTGGCAATTTTCGGTTCTAGATTTTGTTCTGTCTCGCTGCTACATTTCTCTAGGATGTTTTGGAATATTTTCACAGATGAAGGATCACTTAACATTTTTATGCATGATTGCAAAAAGTGTTTGATAGTACTTACTTGTCCCTTGGGTGGCATTCCATTGGTATCATCCAATGATGGTGGCATTTCGTATTCTGGGGCTTCATGGGCTGGTTGCATAGTGGAATTCAACGTTGTGTCCACCTTATGAAATTCCTTTCTGGCTTCCTTAAAAGTCTCCTTTTCTTTGGGCGCGTCGAACTGTTTCCTTGGTTTGGTGTTCTTCTTTACCCATTGGTTTTGTACGAGTTCCTGTCGGACTGTATCGTTTCCTGTCTTTGTTCCTCCACGAGTGACTATATTGATGTTCCGTCCATCCTCCCTTGCTTTGGCTAAAATCCATTGAACATTCTGATTGTTCTGGTTCCTCTTTTCCTGGATCTTTACTAATAGTGTCAGATATTCCTCTGTCTCATGATCCGATGCACGACAATACATACAAGTCACTGGCGGCAATGGGAATTCTCGTGCGTATTGTCTTGGTTGCTGGTAGTTGTGACAGGTGACTGGTCCTCTGCCATGTCTGAAACCTCCTCTGGCTCTTCCTCCTCCTCGATATCCTGCTCGGTCCTCTCTCGACGCATTGTACTGTGGTTCCTGATTATACTGCGCGGTATTATACTGGGGTTGCACCGGGTTGTACTGTGACTGTGTGTTATTGTATGGTTGTTGTGCAGTATTGTACTGTTGTTGTGCAATGTTGTATGGAGCTAGGGCTTGATTGAACTGTGGCGTTGCTTGCCCAGTCATCATTTTGTCATGTACCGTGTATGCGTCTGATGTTATTTCCTGCATCATCTCCATAGTTCTGCAATCTTTGTCGCTGTGGCCCATTGACTTACAAAAGGTGCAATAATAATTCTTTGGAACTGTCTGGTACTTTTGCATCATCGTGCATATTTCTTGCATATTTCGCACCATAATACTCCCTGTGGTAGCGGGTGTGGCATACCTATTGCCATATACTGCGCAGATGTTGGAAATTTGTTCTTGTGGTGTCCTTCCATCCTACATGTGGTGCATCAAATGGCTTCTCGTTTTTCCTTGTTCTTATTCTGGTTCAACTAAAATGTTAGGTTCTTCAAATCCTCCTTCAATTCTTCAATAGTTGGGTCTGTCTATTGGTACTTGTTCTCTTCGAGTTGCAAGGATGCCTGTAGAGCCTCAGCTTGCATTTGAAACTTCTGATGTCGTAAGGGATATTTTAGGTGTGGGAGTAGTGAGTTTACAAACATGTGTCAATGTTGCATCTCGATCATAAGTTATTTTAGCTTCCCCTTCAGTCACTTGAATCTTTGTTTGATCTCCCATATAGACTCTCCTGGTTTCTGTCTTATCTCGATCATCTCGTTCATGTACTGATCCTCTGAGATCAACTTTTGGAACTCATTAATCAGTAGATTCTTAATGTCTGGCAGTGTCCTCGTCATCCCAGGGGCATTGTTCGTGTCTAGACTCATGTACCAGTCTAGTACGCAGTCTCTTAGCGTGATCGCTAGCTGCGCAAGTTTGGTATCTTCATCAATGATCTATTTTGCCTCCTAGATATTTGCACAAATGAACAAATGCTTCTCAGGGTCTTTTGCTGCTTCTCCTCGAAATTCTGGTAATCTAATAGTGGGATCATGTCCTTCCATTCTAAATACTGAATTGCTACCTCCGTCACGCGGTGTAGATACTTGACTAGTACTGCTTGAACTGGATCCTCCAGTTGTTGCTCCTGCAGTAGATGTACTTCTTTCTTTCGTACTTCCTCCGAACTTCGTTTGTCTAAACGATGGTGTTCTCTTTGGTGTATTGATTGCACATGGGTTTATGGGTTCCACACTGACATTAATATGGAAAGGATGGATATCTTCTCCTCCCGTTCTTGGGCCTCTTGTTTTCCTCTCATAGGTTGCACGCAGAATTTCCTCAATCTGCTCCACAGCCCAGATATCCTCTACCTCTTCCTCATCGCTTTCCAAGCCCTCCCTCGCGGCTACGACTCTCTTCTTGGTATTCACCTTATATTGGTAGGGTACTTCGCTACGCGTCGTTCCTGATGACGCCAAGATCCACTTAAGTTGGTCGCCATCCATCAAGATCGGGTCCAAGAATTCCTCCTCCTTCTTTCCTTTATCCTCAACTTTTTCCATCTATCCTCTCTCTGTCAGTGTTTCCCCCCTTCCCCCATGCACGCAGGGAAGTATAGCTGTCTGATTCCATTGCCATTACCCCTTTGTTATATAACAATATTTCAATAGAAGTATACAATGATTGAATGTACCTTTCGCGGGGTCCACGTAGAAATTCCTTCTCTGTTGCGCTATATGACTTCGCTATGTCGACTGCAAACTCTGTGATGAAGCCTGCCACAATACTGTCAAGCCAAAAGTCGACTGCGCGGGTGAATTTGTTGTTCACCTGTTGTAACTGCTCAACCTGTACTAGGGTCCAATATAGCTATCGGATTTGGTTCGTCGTGTGATTATCTTTCAACCTTAGTATCCACTCCTGCAGTAGGTGGGGAAAATCACAGAAAAATACTTCATGTAAATCCGTAAACATGTATTTATCTAGATATTTGTGAGGTGTGATGGTAGGGTTTCTCTTGTCTTTCTGGGAAAAATCTAGCTCTTTAGTTTTCAGCCAACTTTCGATTTCTTCTTTTGTGGGGTTCCACAGTCTCAACATTTCCTTCTAATGGCTCAACAGTCTTCTGGTTTCACTCGGTCTTTTCTCATGCATTCTATCTCATCTACTCAGTCCTCTCTTGTTCCTCTTAACACGGCAACATAACCATTTGTTGGATTACATGAACTGTTCTTCCCTACTACCTTCGTTGTTGACCCAGGGTTCATATCTTTCAGGGTACCAAAAAATCCTAAAACTATCGGCCCCTCTGGTAAACCAGAAGGCAATGCAGTACATAAAATGCACTGCGCAGTCTCACATGAGATATCTTTAAATGGGTGGTTGCAAGACTCAGGTGTTTATAGCCTAGAAGCTTGACAGGGCTTAAAAATGCTCAAAAATGAAAGTGCTCGGAATGCGACGAAACCAGTGAAATTGCGTCCGTCTCGTCTTCTTGATTCCTGCGGTATATTTACTTCGTCAAACGGGCTCCGTATGAGAAAGATATCGCGTTCTGTTCGAAAAGGCAAACAAGCAAAAAAAGGGGATGACTGTACAGTTCGTACAGTGCCACGTGGCATGCTGACTGTACAGGTCGTACGGCCGTACAGCTGACGTGGAAACTCCAGGAGGTGACACATGCAGCTCCAGGAGGCGACATGTGGCATGCTGATTTGGTGTACGGGCAGGCAGTTGGGCCAATCAATGGGTGACACGTGGCACGGATGATGCGGCAGGGATGTGACGTGGCAGACACACAGGCTGAAAGGTGGCAGGTTACATGGCAGACTGGTGGTCGAATTGGCATCTGACACGTGGCAGACTTCGGTTGGATGTTGAGGTGCCACGTGGCCCAGTCACAGGCTGCCACGTGGCACCCCGTGGTTGGTTCGTCGGCTTTGTGTAAAAGTTATTTGGTTTTACCGTGGGTCGAACCCCCGACCTCACTTCCGGGGAGTGGACTGGCAGGACCGGGCTAACCACCCGGGCGCCTGTTGGTTCTTATTATACATATGGCGCAAATTTTATTTGAATTCGTTTGAATGGATGGTTGGTGGGGGAAAGGGTCGGGGCTTAGCCCCAGCCCTCGACATACACCATGTAACCACACCACATAGCCGGGGCCAACACACGGGAGGTAACGTGGCGGGGGATTGGATAGGGCCTATCCCTTGGACCCCGCGCCAACCATAACCGCTACCATGTGACCCGGGAGCTGATCCGACAGAGCGCGCAGGAAGTTTTATACGTTAGCCCGTGGACCTATGAAATTGCCCCACGACCAGGAGCTAGCGCGAAAGGAAAGGGCCAACGCATAGCCCGAGGGGCTAGCGCTTGGCCACCTGGCCCATATAACCATGCCAAAGGGGGAGCACACCAGATGAAGGGGGATTAACGCCTAAATTCATATGCAGTGGGTTATTTTTCTATAGTTTGGTGGATTTTTCAATGATTGTATGCCTTTTTTTATTGATTTTCTCCATTTTTGGGAGATATTGGGCATTTTTGGAGCCCAAATTTTGGGAGGAAGTTGGAGATGAACAACCAAATTCAAATATATATAAACCAGGCCTGTTTGAGGCCATGGGAGGACAGTCAAGGACATAAAAAAATAGAGTTATGCTGAAGAGAAGCCAAGCCAAAGCCCTTTTTATGCAGGGAAGATATTGAGGAGCAGACGATGTCGGGCCATTTCTGGGAGCTCTGGACGTCCGTTTTGCGTGCCGTTTTCTTTGCAGGGTTCTAGAAATATGGAAGAACATGACCAGATCAGTCTTGTAGCCAATTGGCACTGCTGCAATGTACTTTTGAGCTTTTGAACAGAAATAAAGAAGCCTCCCCCACAGAGACAAAGGCCCGGAGACGTAGGCAAAGTTGTGCCGAACTCCGTTATCAATCTGCGTGTTATGGTTTGTTGTCTATTATTTCATTTTAGATCTGCATGTGTATATGGCTGTCATAATTCCTCTTCTTTCCTCATTCTTTCTCTAAGTTTCTCAAATGGTTAATTAACGCATGCAAAATTAAAACTCAACCATAGTCATTAAAAGATCCTACGGATCAAGTGGTATCAGAGCTAGTTGACGTTTGGATTTGAGTTTTGCATGTTAACCAGGGAAAAGATATAGCGTGGTGAAGGCGAGTTTGTTGCAGAGAATCCATTAATTGGATTGAGAAAGAGAGCTTCTCACAGCGAGAAGATGGCATCAGAAGAAGGGGTTTCTCAAGATGAGAAAGAATTCCGGAAAACATTCCATGCTATGTCGGAGATGGTGAAAGTTTTGTACGAAGATTACTTGGAACGGAAGCGACCAGTTTTGGGTGAATATTCAAAGGGAAAAAGTGAAGAGGAAGAGGACCATCCTCAGATTCCTCCTTCACCTCCATCAACAACTCTTTCTTCTCCTTCTTCTTCAAGTTCAAGTTCTAAATCTAATGAGAAGAAAAATGTTCATAAGAATAAGAATGAAATGCCATTGTTAAAACTTGATGTTAAATTTGAGTTTCCCATATATGATGGTGAAGTAAATGCAGAAAAACTTGACAATTGGATCAGGCAGATGGAGGTATACTGCAGTGTGCAACAGATCAAGGATGAGGCTACACAAATTTAGTTGGCATCTTTGAGACTTGCAGGTACAACTCTTATCTGGTGGCAAAGCAAGCTGCAAAAGGGAACACAACATGTGGGTAATGTATTTCCGTCATGGAAGAGTTTCATTTATGCACTTAGGAAACAATTCTATCCTTTGGGTTATAAAGAAAAAGCAATAATTGAATGGCAATCTTTAAAACTAAGAAAAGGACAAACAGTGCAAGAATACACCGATGGTTTTAGAAAAATGGCATTAATGTTAGATATCCCTTTGCAAACACAAGAAACTCTTATGAAGTATATAGGACGTTTACCTGCGCATATTAGAAACATTGTTTTCATGTTTGGACCCACTAACCTTGATGAGGTTTCTGTTCAAGCTACGTATATTGAAGCAAGGAAAGCAGGTGTGTCAAGGGAATCATCGTCTTCAAGGAAAGAGGACAAGAGG
>ML776851.1:1345937-1390329 GCA_009831015.1 Picea engelmannii | reverse complement strand
TTGCAAGCATTGCAAGAAAGAGGGACATGATGAGGACAGATGTTGGCAGTTGCATCCCGAGAAGAGGCCAAAGTGGTTCAAAGAAAAGAAGGGAATGCAAACAGTGGAAACGACATCAAAACCCACAGACTTGGGATCGGATTCAGGCGATGAGTCAAAGATTTCATTGGTTGGTATGACAGGTAAATTTGGTGAAGACATTGATTGTAGAATCAAGTTGTTTCATATAAGGGTAATCATGCGACACACTAAGATATACACATTAATCGACAGTGGATCTCAATCTAATCTAATCTAATCTCAGAAGAATTGGTTAAGCAATTGGGATTAAAAACACAAACTCATCATAAGCCTTACACACTTAAATGGATAAGCAATCATCATCAAATGCACATAACAAAGGAGTGCACACTCAAATTTGCAATTTCATCTAAGTATGTGGATGAAGTAACTTGTGATGTTGTGATGTTAAGAGAATGTGGAATGGTCTTAGGTAGTCCATACTTATATGATCGTAAGGCAATCTTCTATAGGACAAAGAATCAATATCAATTCACTAAAGCAGGTCAAGATTATGTGGTTCATGCTCATCATGTTAAAGAAAATACAACACTTCAAACAATGGAACAATTAAAGAAGGCATTGCAAGCAAGCAACAAACCAATAATTGTTTCAAATGAAGTAATCAATCTTAAGCAAGAACAAGAAATGATTGTTGAATGGAAAATCAATCATAAGTTGCTTCAAGATAAGCTCATGTCGTGCAGATATCTCAAGTATATCAACTCATTTGCAGTCGTCTTTTTGATGCTGTCATTAGTAATGTTTTCTACGTGGATGATAGTGGCTTCAGTAAGATGTAACATGGTTCAAATGGCTAACAATATACTGTTAGTTGTCATGATTGTGTTACAGTTGATCTTGATGAGACAGGTGCACAGGACAGAGTTCAGAGACGGAGGACAAGTCGGGTGGCCTATCCCGAGCTTGTTGACTAGTCAATAACCTTTTGGGGACCAAAAGGTCTTTTTGTGGGGAGGTGTGATCCGAAATCGGATCCAGAAGCTTGACATGGCTTAAAAATGCTCAAAAATAAAAGTGCTCAGAATGCAACAAAACCAGAGCCATTGCGTCTGTCTCGTCTTCCTGATTCCGGCGGTATATTTACTTCGTCAAACATGCTCCGTATGAGCAAGATATCGTGTTCTGTCTGAAAAGGCAAATAGGCAAAAAAAGGGGATGACTGTACAGTCCGTACAATGCCATGTGGCATACTAACTGTACAGGCCGTAAATCTGACATGGAAACCCCGAGAGGTGACACGTGGCATGTTGATTTGGTTTACGGGCAGGCAGTTGGGCCAATCAATGGGTGACACGTGTCACCACTGTAAGGGTGACATGTGGAATGGATGACGTGGCAGGGTTGTGACGTGGTAGACACACAGGCTGACAGGTGGCAGGTTACGTGGAAGACTGGTGGTCTAATTGGCATCTGACGCGTGGCAGACTTCGATTGGATGTTGAGGTGCCACGTGGCCCAGTCACAGGCAGCCACGTGGCACCCCGTGGTTGGTTCGTCGGCTTTGTGTAAAAGTTATTTGGTTTTACTGTGGGTCGAACCCCCGACCTCACCTCCGGGGAGTGGACTGGCAGGACCAGGCTAACCGCCCGAGCGCCTGTTGGTTCTTATTATACATATGGCACAAATTTTATTTGAATTCGTTTGAATGGATGGTTGGCGGGGGAAAGGGCCGGGGCTTAGCCCCAGCCCTCGGCATACACCATGTAACCACACCACATAGCCGGGAGCCAACGCACAGGAGGTAACGTGGCGGGGGATTAGATAGGGCCTAGCCCTTGGACCCCGCACCAACCATAACCGCTGCCATGTGACCCGGGAGCTGATTCGACAGAGCGCGTGGGAAGTTTTATACATTATCCCGTGGACCTATGAAATTGCCCCACGACTAGGAGCTAACGCGAAAGGAAAGGGCCAACGCATAGCCCGAGGGGCTAGCGCGAAAGGAAAGGGCCAACGCATAGCCCGAGGGGCTAGCGCTTGGCCACATGGCCCATATAACCATGCCAAAGGGGGCGCACGCCGGATGAAGGGGGCTTAACGCCTAAATTCATATGCAGTGGGTTATTTTGCTATAGTTTGGTGGATTTTTCAATGATTTTATGCCTTTTTTTATTGATTTTCTCCATTTTTGGGAGATATTGGGCATTTTTGGAGCCCAAATTTTGGGAGGAAGTTGGAGATGAACAACCAACTTCAAATCTATATAAACCAGGCCTGTTTGAGGCCATGGGAGGACAGTCAAGGACAGAAAAAAGCAGAGTTATGCTGAAGAGAAGCCAAGCCAAAGCCCTTTTTATGCAAGGAAGATATTGAGGAGCAGACGTTGTTGAGCCATTTCTGGGAGCTCCAGACGTCCGTTTTACGTGCTGTTTTCTTTGTAGGGTTCTAGAAATCTGGAAGAACATGAACAGATCAGTCTTGTAGCCAATTGGCACTGCTGCAATGTACTTTTGAGCTTTTGAATAGAAATAAAGAAGCCTCCCCCACAGAGACAAAGGCCCGGAGACGTAGGCAAAGTTGTGTCGAACTCCGTTATCAATCTGCGTGTTATGTTTTGCTGTCTATTATTTCATTTCAGATATTCATATGTGTATATGGATGTCATAATTCCTCTTCTTTCCTCATTCTTTCACTAAGTTTCTCAAATGGTTAATTAACACATGCAAAATTAAAACTCAACCATAGTCATTAAAAGATCCTACGGATCAAGGATTGAGTATGAGATATGGGATCTGTATTCTGAGCCATTTATTCTAACTTGTGTTAGAAACTACTGTTATTCTCTTTTATATTTTGACCTCCGTGGTGTCTTTTCGTTATATCTCAACAATAATTAACCGAGCAATATAATAACTCATTCATTCATTACACACAACGTTTAACTAATAAAAGTATGACAAAGATATGCATGCATTCATCACATTACATAGGTATTACCATGGTTCACCCCCTCTTGGGCTACGTCCACAAAGATTCGGCTCTTGGGCTCTCTTATTATGGTAGTTCTGCAATCTCGCGTCGTGCGCTTACAATTCTCCTTGGATGGGTAAGATCTCTATGAGGTGAACTAGATCGCACCAGGCTCCTCGGCTTGCGATCTAATCCTCAAGATCTACCTTCTCTCCTCCTCTCTAGCTCAATCGCTTTACAAAAGTAGCTCTTCTAATAAAAAACATTACATTAAAACAACTGAACTTACATAGGTAGAGAACCGAACCTCTCTATGATACTTGCGTATCTATCTATATATATATATCTATCGGGCTCTTCATCCATTTAAAAAAAACCTTACAAAAACACTAACCCTACTGTCGTTAGGTCTTCCTTCTCTACATGCGTGCTTTGCTTCCTTCCAGTTGTCGCCTCCTTCTTGCATGTGCACGTGCTGTGTTTCTTACCAGTTGTCGCTTTCCTCTTGCACGCTTTCTTTCCCATGATTGCTCTTCCAGCTATCATTCTTCTTCGTGCACGCTTTCTTTCCCACTTCGGCCTGTTTCCAACAATGGGCTTGTTTTGAACATGAAAAACATCTTCTAATTGACCATTAGTAACTTGAACATTACCACAACCAATTACATTAAGTTGTTTACCTTCACCAATAGACACTTTATGGGATGAGTGCTTATTATTGTCATAAGATGTAAACAAAGAAGCATTGTCTGTCATATGTTTAGATGCACCATAATCCATTATCCATTCCACATTAGAAGAATTACTAGATTGAACAAAAGACACACATAAAGCTACTTGTTGTTCATTAGAAGCTTGCTTTTTAGCCTTAGCATTTAAGCGTTTTCCTTTATAGCAACTATTTTCATGATGATTAATTTTACCACAATACTTACAAGGATTATATACTTTATTCTTCTTACTAACTTCACGAGTAACATTAGAAGCATTACCATAATTATTAGTTGAAGAGTGTGATCAAGAACCTTTAGTATTAGGATGAAAACTTTTCTTAGGATTCTTATTATTACGTGCCATTAGAGCTTTATGAGAAGTTAATTGACCTAAAGCAATCAACCTTTCTTGCTTATTTATCAACCCTTTACAAAATTCATCAAAAGTAGGTTTCTTGGTACCTTTAGACATTTCAATAGCTCTATTCCTAGTTTGGATGAACATGTCAAAACAAGATGGAAATTTATGTTCTACAAGAATGATTAATGCTATATTGATATTCTTATAATATTTACCACAATTGTTTAATTTTCCATTTAAGGTTTTCAATTCAACAATATAGAGTTCTATCCTATCAAAATTATTAGGATCTGTTACAAACATAAAAATGATAATAAATAATATAATAAATTGTAATAATAATTAATATCATTTAATTAAATCAAGAGGCACATACCTCTTCATGAAGAGGCACACACCTCGTGACCAGTCAATGTTATATAGCAACCGTCACAAGGGTAGTGTAATCATTATCTTATCATATTCAATCAAATATTAATACTCAAAAATATTCATCCTTAGTGAATAAGAGTTTTCATGCTACAGTGGTATCAGAGCTTTTGTTCTAATCCAACTTCTGCCATTAAATTCTCCCTCCACACTTCCGCCATTAAATTTCCCACTTCCACACTTCTGATCCAACTTCCCGCCATTAAATTTCCCCCCACCCGTCCCTGTTCCTAACCCCCACCTCCCCCTATTCCTATCTCGTACCCACTTCCCTCAAATCTCGTACCAACTTCCCTCAAATCCCATAACCCATCACACTCCCGCATTCACACTCTGTCTCAGTTCCTAACCCCCTATTTTGTAACCCTTCTCTACTATGCATACTTCCCGTCACACTTCCGCGCCACCCCCTTCACACTCACCCGACAACCATTATCAAAGACCACCACTAAGTCCGGAAATACCATAAACAAATTCAAAAAATTACGGAAACCATGAAATTCCAGAGGAAATGTTTTTGAGAAATATACACACACCCAGATTCCATGATAGAGATTACCATAAATTGAAAAAGGAGTTACCAAAGTATGATGGCAAGGGCCATCGAGGAGCTATTGTTTGGATAAACAAAATGGATGGAATTTTTTTAATCAAACCCACCGCTAGGCGAACAAGAGAAAGTAATGACAACTTCTAACAATCTAGAAGGAGAAGCTTATGATTGGTACCTTTGGTGGTCCAGGAAATGTGATGCTTTTTCCTTTTACTGGAAGAATTTTACAAAAACCCTACTTAAAATATTCCATGACAAATAGGATGATGACCTGTATAAGAATTTCGTGCATCTCAAACAGAAAGGAAACATAAATGATTACACACATGAATGGGAGGTTCTAGAAACAAGGCAATCCAGATTCACGAATGAGCAGCTCATCAAAATGTACATATGTGGCCTAAAAGATTACCTTCATAGTGAAATTAACCTATGTAATCCTAAAACAATTGAGGATGCAAGACACGCAGCAAGGCTAATAGAACAAAAAAACAAGTTCAATAAACTAGAATTCACAAGTCCAAAAAGGTTAAATAAATATTCAGACGATAGATGAAGAAATACACTACAGACAAACCTAACAAGTATTTAACACCTCATTTGAGGGAAGGTCAAGCCAGTCACCAAGACTCAAATAAAAAATGGGAAAGAAAATGTCGATATTGTGGAGACAAATGGTCTCATGGGCACAAATGCAACAATAAATAATTATATTTTTGTAAAGAAGAGAAAGAATCAAGAACATCTGATAGTGATTCAGATAACGAAAGTGAAGAGGAAGGTGAGGCCCCCAATACAAAAACCAATGAGGCCATTCCCAAGATATCCTTGGTTGTAATAAAAGGAACATCACAACCGCAAACTTTAAAACTAAAAGGGCACATAAAAAAATAAAATGTCACCATTCTAGTTGATACAGGGAGCACTCATAATTTCATAGATGTAAATGTTGCAAATAGTCTAAACCTATTTGTATATCTGGTTGTGGATATAAGAGTAATGGTGGAAGATGGAAAAAAAAATTGATGGCGTAGGAAAATGCTACAAGATCAAGCTTCAAGTAGCAGATTACAAATTAGAATCTGTATTCTACACTGTACCCTTCGGAGGAGTAAACATCGTCTTGGGAATTCAATGGTTACAAATGCTAGGGACCTATTCTGCAAATCACCAAAAACAATTTATAAAATTCAAATGGGAAGGAAGACAATACAAATTATTCAGATTCCAGTTGCCTCCCACCCAAATTATATCCTCACAAAAAATGGAGAAAATAATTCGAAAAGGAGCACCAGCTTACATGGCACATTGCCATCAGATAGAGATATTAACGACAAAAATAGTCAAGTCTCAACATCCAAAGATTCAAACATTAATCCAAAAATATGACAAGGTATTCCAAGACTTACCTATGAAGTTGCCACTTAATAGAAACATAGAACATATAATCGAGGTTAAGCCAGATTCAACACCAATTAATGTTAGACCTTATCGATATCCTCATCACCATAAGATGAAAATAGAAAGGATAATTCAAGACCTATTGAAATGTGGGGTTATTATGACAAGTAGGAGCCCATATGAAGCCCTAGTAGTAGTGGTTCGAAAAAAGGATGGATATTTCAGACTATGTATAGACTACCGAGGGTTAAATAAAATAACTATAAAGAATAAATTTCCTATACCCTTCATAGATGAGTTACTAGACGAACTCCATGGGGCTAAATACTTCTCAAAATTGGATTTAAGATCAAGGTATTACCAAATTCGAGTAAGATTAGAAGATGTACAAAAAACTGCTTTTCAAACATACGAAGGTCATTATGAATTTAAAGTCATGTCGTTCAGTCTAACTAATGCACCAACTACCTTCCAAGCAACCATGAATCAAATTTTTCACCCCTACTTAAGGAAGCTCGTATTGGTGTTCTTTGATGATATTCTTATTTAGAGTAAAACTTGGAAGGAGCATATGAAGCATTTAGAACAGGCACTTTCTCTCTTAGAGAAAAAAACATTCTATGCAAAACTATCAAAATGTTCATTTGGTAAAGAAGAAGTATAATACCTTGGTCATGTCATATCTCGAGAAGGATTCAAGGTGGACATTGAAGAAATCAAGGCAATCACAGAATGGCCCAAACCAAAGAACATATCAAAACTAAGGGGATTCCTTGGATTAAAAGGTTATTATCGAAGATTTATCAAGAACTACGCTCATTTAACAACACCCTTGTCAAACTTATTAAAGAAAAATTCCTTCAAATGGGATAACAGTGCACAAGAATGTTTTGAAACATTAAAAAGGGTTATGTCATCTACACCTGTATTAGCAACACCAGATTTTGCAAAACCCTTTGTAGTTGAATGTGATGCATCAAGAATTGGAATAGGAGCAACATTAATGCAATATGGCCACCCAATAGCATTTGAAAGTCGAAAGCTCAACAAAAAGGAAGAGTTCAAATCTACCTATAATAAGGAAATGTTAGYTATTATGCATGCATTAGCTAAATGGCGACAATATATCTTAGGAAGCAAATTTTCGATACGTACTGATCACAATAGTCTCCAATACTTACTAAGACAAAAAAAAAATTGTCCACAAAACAACAAAAGTGGATGGAGAAACTTTCCACCTTTGATATGGAAACAATACACAAAAAAGGGAAAGACAACGTAGTTGTTGATGCACTATCACGAAAAGATGAGAAAGTAAACGCATATGCAACAACAGTAGTCATTCCATATTGGTTGGATGAGATTCGAGTTGAGTATGCCAAAGATCCCGACTCTAATTCCATAATCAACAATTTAGACCAAAACCCCAAATTTGAATGGAAAAATGACATTTTATGGTACAAGAACAAAATCTACCTAATTCCATCCTCAAAATTTAAAATGAAAGTTTTAAGGGAGTCACACAGCTCCCCAACATCAGGACATGTGGGTTTTTTATAAACCTACTATAATGCACGACAATCATTCTATTGGAAAGGAATGAATAAGGAGATTCAAATATTTGTTGTTGAATGTGAAATTTGTCAAAGGAATAAAAATGAAAATGTTATGACTCAAGGATTACTTCATCCCCTACATATTCCTGAACAAAAATGGGAAGAAATTTCAATGGATTTCATTGAAGGGATACCCATGTCTGAGGGGAGGGATAAAATTTTTGTGGTGGTTGACATATTAACCAAATATGCACATTTCATGGCAGTAATAAAAACCGACTCAACAAAACAAATTGCAGATGTTTTTTGCAAAAACATTTATAAGTTACATGGGTTTCTGAAGGTAATTGTCAACGATAGGGATGCAAAATTTAAAGGAATTTTTTGGAAATAGTTTTGCAAAAATACAGGAATATCTCTTAATATGAGCTCCACCTATCATACACAAATAGATGGACAAACAAAAATCGTAAATAAATGCTTAGAAATGTACCTACGGTGCTTTGTGACAGATAAGCAAAATAAATGGTCTCAATGGTTACACTTAGTCGAATGGTGGTATAACTCTACATATCACACATACACTAAAATGACTCCTTTCTAAGCCTTATATGGTTATGAACCACCTAAATGGAAGGAGTTTGCACTAATAAATACTAAGGTCCAAGCAGTAAGAAATAAGCTAGAGGAAGAACAAAAAATCATACAAATATTAAAAGAGAACCTAGCAACAACTCGTAATCGACTGAAACAACTAGCAGACCAAGATAGGTTAGAAAGAGAATTCGAAGATGGTGGTTGGGTTTTTGTAAAACTCCAACCCTACAAAAAATTATCCCTTAAGCAACAAGGGAAGAACAATTTAGCCCCAACATTCTATGGACCCCTTCAAATTAACAAAACAATTAGCCAAGTAGCTTATAGATTGGAGTTGCCAGACAATTGTCGCATCCGAAATATCTTCCATGTTTCATGTCTAAAAAAAATGCTTGGACAAGCTCAAACAATGCAAACATAAATCCCTGAATTCGATGACGAAGGAAAAATGATTTTAGAACCAAAAGTTATTCTTGCCACAAAGGGAAAGGTATTACGTTCCAGAACCATAAAGGAATATCTTATAAAATGGAAAAACCTTCCAGAAGAATATTCATCATGGGAGTCCGAACAATTCCTCCGACAATACCCATCCCTACCATTGCTTTGAGGACAAAGCACAATATTAAAAGGGTGGCAATGTTACAAACATAAAAATGATAATAAATAACATAATAAATTGTAATAATAATTAATATCATTTAATTAAATCAAGAGGCACGCACCTCTTCATGAAAAGGCACATACCTCCTCACCTCGTGACCAACCAATGCTATATAACAACCGTCATGAGGGTAGTGTAATCATCATCTTATCATATTCAATCAAATATTAATACTCAGAAATATTCATTCTCAATGAATAAGAGTTTTCATGCTACATGATCTAGCTCATGGGTTTTGTTTTCTAGGTAATAAGCAGATACATCATCATCAGATTTATCAAATAGAGAAGCAAGAATTTTCCATACTTCAACCGGGTTGTCTTCTGCCTCAATACTTACCTGAAGACTATAAAATATCATTTGTCCAATGAACCCTCTTTATTGATCACATCTTTCTTCCCAGATAACTAGATCTTTAGCATCAGTGGGCTTCATGTGTTCACCATTAACCAACCTCCAGAGATTCTTGCTCCTGAGAACATCAATCATTTTTCTCTTCCATGCAAGATAGTTAGAACCAACAAGTTCAGGAACAAAAACTACTTCTGAAGTCATTATGATGAAAAACTTAACAAGAGATAAACCCTAATGCAAATAATATATAAGCTAGGGAAAAAAATGAGTAAACTGAAAAGATCTTACCAAAAAAAAATTATTATTTAAAGTAGACCAAGGGTTTTGAGCCGAAAATTTGAAATGATCATAACGCGATCAATATAGTTCAGAATTTATATTACAACCTGTTTCTGGAAATGGCACAATAATTATGTATTCATCAACACAGATTGAATAAAAATCAGGATATTCTGTCAAAAAAGATCAGCTCTACAATATTTTCGTTCATACGGAAAATTTCTGAAAAATAACTAATTTTAAATCAGTGATATCCCCGCTTTCCGGACACGAAATTAGATGATTTGTTTTTCAAACCACGTATTTTTTAGCAAGAAAATCAGATATGTAACTTTTATTTTGCACCAAAAGTTTCAGAAATTGATTTGAAAGTTGCAACCTCAATTTTTCTTGCAAAAAAAAAGAACTAGATTTAAAATAAATAAATTTGAATAATAGGGAGATAGATCTCCTTGAGGATAATCAAATTTTCATATAGATCTACAAAAAAAAAATCAATAAACTTGCAAAAAATCTACAAAATAGGGGTTAGGGTTTTTAAAAAAAATTTGAACATATAGGATCATGCCCAAACTGAAGATAACTCTTAAGAACTACTAGATTTGATGGAAAATCCACAAAAAATAACAGAGCCAAAAATAAAATATGAAGATAAATGTGTTGAATAAAACTATAAAAGGTGGTAGATCATATTCACCAAGCTTTGATACCATGTGAGAAATCACGGGTATAGAAAGATAACTAAACTAACCTCTTATCTATGAATCCAACAACATATAAAACATAATAAGAACAAAAAGAGAAAAGGAAAAAGAATACACCATATATACGTGGTTCACCCAATTGGGCTACGTCCACAGGAAGGTTGCCTTCTATTATCTCCAGAAATCTCCTTCAATTTTACAAGAGAGAAACTCCATAATTACCCCATACAAATATAGAAGAATGCTTGATAAAACAAGATGATGATCACATGTTATACCTTAAGAGGCACTCTTGGAATTATTATATACCAAGAGATATGGAGGAATTACTCTCACGTATTGCATGTGGGATAATATAATTCTCCTTTTTATCATCTCTTTATATAGTATTCCTACCAAGAGTAAACTATTTCATAATAAATATGAGATATTTGTTTTATACTCTTTTACATAAGATTGTGGACAACTTCCGACATAATAAAAATACATTATTACCTTCCATGGAATATAATATATTCCAACAAATATGTCCTTCTCCACGTAGATGCAGTCCCTGTCGTGTACCTTTGGTAACCCTGTAATGATGTCCATGGAAATGCTATCCCACTTATGCTTCGGAATTGACAATGGTTGAAGCAGTGCCGCAGGATGTGTAAACTTTGACTTGTTCTACTGGCAAGTCATGCACTCCCTCATATGAAAAAGTACATCCTCTTTGAGACCCTTCGAGAAGAATCTCTCCCTCACCTACTTGTAGATCTTCAGATACCCTGGTGCCTTGCCATTGGTGCGTCATGTGCTTCCCTCAAAATCTTATCCTTGATTTTGGACTAAGGGACAAGATAGATTTTGTCTTTGTAGTAATTGATTTCATCCACTACCATGTACTTGTCATCATGAATACTACCCTCCATCAACACACAGGCAAAGGTATTCTTGGAGTATTCCACCAAAAGAATGGACTTCGAGTCTGTTGAGATCTCTTTCATGGAGAAGGATTCAGGACTCCTGGATAAGGCATCAACAACTATGTTCTTCTTCCCCTTTACACACTCAATTTCAAAATCATATTTCTTCACCTTACCCACCCATTTCTGCTGCCTCTCATTCAGGTCCCACTTCTCCAAGAAATATCTCAAGCTGTTGTGGTCATTCCTAACCACAAAATTCCCCCCTACCAAGTGTTGCTTGAACTTGGCCAATGCATTCATGATGGCCAACATAACCCTATCATAGATATTATAGAGCTTCTCTGGATCTCTTATATTTATTCTCTCGAAAGATATTGGGTGTCGTTTTTGCATCAATACTTCTCCTATCCCCTCATTGGATGTGTCACACTCCAAGACAAAACGCTGCGTGAAATATGGGAGTGCTAATAAAAGGAAATTTCTTATCACCCTCTTCATTCTATCGAATGATACCCGTGAATCCTCTGACCATCAGAATGCCCCCTTCTTAGTGAGGTTTGTCAATGGTGCAACCAATTGTGAAAATACTTTCACAAAGCACCTCTAATAGCTGCATATCCCGAATAATCCTCTTAGATCTGTGAGTGATATGGGGGTGGGCCTATATAATATTTTTTGGATCTTCTGTTGATGCACCTTTACTCCATCAACACCAATCATGTGCCCCAGATAAAGGATCTCTATCAACCCGAACTCGCACTTTGACTCCTTGGAAAAAAGAAACTGCTCGTCCATAATGGTGAGAATCTCATCCACATGCTTCAAATGTTCCTCCCAAGTCCTGTTGTAGATTACAAGATTGTCAAAGAACACTAGTAATAATTTCCTCAAATGCTTGTTGAAGATATGGCTCATGCATGACTGAAAGGTAGCTGGTGCATTAGTCAACCCGAAGGGCTTGAATAGAAACTCATAGTGCTTGTAGTGACACTTAATGTTGTTTTATGGATATCCTCCTCTCTGAATCGAATATGGTGGTATCATGATCACAGATCAACCTTTGAGAAGTACATTGCCCCGTGCAACTTGTCTATCATCTCATCAATCCTAGGTATTGGGTATCAGTTTTTGATGGTCTTCTTCTTCAGTGCCCTATGGTCTATGCACATCCTCATAGTGCCATCCATCTTCTTCACCTGTACAACTGATGAAGAAAAGGGACTAGAACCTGGCCTGATACGTCCCATCTCTAACAAATCCTTTATGGCCTTCTCTATTTTTTCCTTGAACTCTTTAGATGCATGTAGGGTGTGGTGATCATGGGATTCGACCCCTCTTCTAGCTCAATGACATGCTCAAATCCTCTGTTAGGTGGTTTCCCTACCGGTAATGGTTCAAACACTCTTTCATGCTTTCTAAGCAATGCCTAGATATCTGCAGGGTAATGCTGACGATCCTTTGATGACTTCTCCATGGTGATCAATCACTCTGTTGCGGAAGCCACGTCCCTGTGTATAAAAAGGGCCTCCATGCATTGGTTAGACATGATCCTGGGGGCACCTGTCGACATACCTCTCAGGGTGATTCGTTGTCCACCCTTGTCCTGGAACTCCATCCTCATGTCTCGATAATTCATGTGGATATCTCCCAATGAGTACAACCACTCAACTCCTAGCACCACACGAGTCTCTGCTAAATTTACGACATAGAAGTCATCAATCAACATATAGTTTCCCAATGTTATATCCAATCCCTTGATCCTATAAGTAAACTCCATGTTTTACTCATCTACTGCAACTACATTGAATCCCTCAAATTCCTCTATAGGGATTTGTCTCCTGGTGACCAATGCAACATCAATGAAATTGTGGGTGGCTCCACCATAAATCAGTGTTGTAACACTTTGTCCCTAGAAAACGCCTCTAACCTTGAAGGTGTAATATTTGGGAACTCTTGAAAGAGTGGAAATGGTCACTCACTTGGCGCTATCCTACAACGGTTCCTGCTCTGTAGCCTCAAGGTGTGATGGCTCACCATTGTTTTATCCAATGCCCTCATCATCAATGCCATCTTCTTTATCGGAAACCACCTCAATATAATGGACTCTACCTTTGTCCATACATCGATGACCCAGTTCCCACGGCTCTTTTCAAATGTATCAAAGCTTCTTCCTCCTTAGTTGTCTTCAAGTTTCCTCATCCAACCTATCCTTCCCTATCCATGTCTTCTGGGGAGGTTTTGATATCTGACCCTTCTGTGGGATAAATTTTTTTGCCGATGTATTCTTGGGGACTATGTCTTCCATATCCTAGGTCTTCATGATAGCTTCCTGTAGTGTGTTTGGCCTGAAATTCTTCACCCAACCTCTTAAGAGTTCAATCAAGCCCTATGTGAATAACATCACCAGTCTCTGCTCAGAAAAATTAGTCACCAGGAATGCCATCCGCTCGAACTTTGTGACATATGCCTTTGGTTTACCTGTCTGCCTCAACTGTGACAACTCCCTGAAGTGGATCTTAGGGCCCTTCCTATTGAACCTGTACATCAACCTCTAGGTGAAATTCTCATATGTTGTGATATTGGAATGTCCCAATGTTAATAGCCCATGGTACCACCACTCGTGAGTCTTTGCATCCGAGTGCAGCATGGTGAACTTGATTGCCTCTACCTTTATCATTGGATTAAGCTAGAAATAAGTGTCCAGCTTATGTACCCATGCTCGTGCTATGCACTTTCCATATCCATCAAAAGATGAGATGGTCATCTTTCCCAATTTGCACAGAAGGTTGAAATTTTTCCGATTCTAGCCCATCCTAGGCATGTTCCTCATCCCAAGGTTACAATAGCTTTTGTAATATAAGGTTGCTTGGGTTGCTACTTCTAGATATTGATACTCCATAAATTAGGAGTTGATCTCATCAACCGACCCTTGCTACTCTTGCGTCCCTGTAGGCTACTCCTTAAGGAATGGTGGCAATAATGGCCTGGGTACCTTTCCGCTACCTTCCTGGAAGACACTCTATACCATAACATAGGTATTACTCTCTTCAATATTCCTACCACCTCTATGGCTGGCCTTTGCACGTTTCCCATTGGTACCTCCCTGATTTTGATTTGCTTGGTTGCCAAAAAAATATTGTGTTAGGAATTGTGTGAATTGTTGTTTCCCATTAGCTATGGATTCCAACAACTATATGGTTCTATCTTCAGGATGATCCCCCATAACTCCCTGTACTTCTACTTCTTCTGATGATTTTGATATTGGGGTTGGTTGTTTCCCTCGTCCTCTAGTTTTCCTTGAAATTAATCACTTAAGAAATTGTAGGCTAGCAAGGTCACCAACTCTGATACCAATGTAATGTCCCCAACTAGGATAGATAGAAAAACATATATTTTCTTCCCAAATTATTATTTTTATTTGTGTGATTTTATCAAACACTTTGTTGGAAATGCCTTACAAATAGTTTGCATATGTCACCAAGATAGGAATATTTCCAAATATATCACATGCACCCATTACACACAGAATAAATAAGATAACCATGGCATCTTATTATGGTGTGGAAATCCAAATCACAACAAATACAAAGATCCTTATTGGTTGTAACAACAATTGTAAACCATCCTAAACACACAAATCTATTGGTTGCAAAGCAACTGCAATATCTACTAACGAGAAAAATAATGAACCTGGTAATGATGCCCAAAATCTCCTCAAGATATGTCTTCCCTTGGACTGTCTAGCCTTCGCTGGTGTGGTATCAATTTGCAACTGAAAATGCCTATTGCCATGATCCGTCCGCCCGTACGTCAACAAACATGTAACCCCAATTAGTAGATATCCTCATTGGACGAGGTTGCACAACAAGCGGGGCCTCGTGGGACGAGGTTGGCCAACACATGGGGCTTCGCGGGACACCCTGTATTCAACCCGCGGGGGTGACCCCTGTAACGGTTTTCCTGAAACCCTCATGGTCTCTGCAAACTCGGCTATCGATCTCCTCTGAAAATATCTGTCAACTCCATGTGTACGTTGATATTCTCCCAAGATGAAACAAACCAATATGAGACTCCAATGAAGACCCTGCATGGATCCTCCTCCTTTTTTAGCTAGGGTTGATATTGCACCATCGAAACAAACCTGCAATGGTGGAATGGTTTCACTAAACCATAACAAAAAAATGGCTCCAAGAACACTCCAAAATGAGAGATCAAATCATAATGCCAAAGAGAAGGGTTACCCCTCTATTTATCCTTCCTACGGGCCTTCTAGAATTTTCCCCTTTTTGACCAAATCAAATCTTAACTTTATTGTCCCTCCAATTTCATTTAAATATACTTATTTATTTTTATTTCATGTCACTTTAGGATTTATCATTATTTTAACTTAGTAACACCAAATAAACCTCCTTGACTCGCTTTTCCTTGTTAACTATAGCCTATGAGAGTTGTATAGGATATTAAGTCATCCTCCCTCATGATCAATTGGAAGGGGACATTACAAAGATATAAAAGAAGAAAAAATCAAACATTTACTATTTGCAATAGGCTAACTTAATCCTCCTTCATCAATCAACCATCATACATCTACAAAAACCATTATTGCGAGGCATGGTAAAACTAGTATATATTTAATATTTTATCACTCATGAGAAGCAATAATAAAGTATATTAATAAGGGACACGCATCATTCATCATGATTTTTACTAGCCAATGGGAGTATCAACATTCTCCATTTATTTCAAAAGAAACCTCAACAACTCGACAACATATTGGTATAACACATCCCCAAATTGTCCTACCTTTCTCTACCAAAACACTTTAATGAACATGCAATCCATGTGAAATACAACTTATCTATGTGAATAGTCAAGTTATTGTGAATGAACTAGGAACAAGTGCATTCAAACAAACACAAAATGAAGGCAAGGTAAAGGTTTTGGACATGTTTGAAAGGAAACTCAAGCTAACTACAAGAGTTGAACTTCACAAAAGAGATAAGGAGAGAATGTAAACTTTTATAAGGTTCATTGGAATACCTCTTATTTATCTAAGACAATTCCTTTTAAGACTATTTCAAATATGATAATATTATAGTTTCAAAATGAGACTTAAAAACAAACAAATCTTCATTTAAATACATTTTCAAATAAATATCGAGCAAGGACTAACAATTGAACAAGACTTCATCAAGTGATCAGAGATATTCTTTGACAATGATAAGATGAGCATTAACATTATAGCTTGCCTGAGGCTGTATTACCAAATATGCTAAGGACCTTTGAAAGGGCATATAAATTCCATGGTTGGTTTGTAAACAAGTCAAAAGAATGTCAAATATTGACAACAAAATTAAATGAAGAGCTAGACTTCACCTATAAATTTGATATGCATGTCAAAGGCCAGACACACATAACCATTCTCATCTCTAAAGAACCAAAGGGATTGGGAATGATGACTTCCATGGACTTGGAAATAGGTAAACAATACCATGTGAAGGGTTACCGCTAATATGAAAAACATAATTATTTCTTGAGGTACATATGAAACCAATTTTGTAAAGAGGCTTCTTCCCTTATCCAAATTAAATGATATATTTGTCTGTAAACCAGATTTTAATGGAAGAACGATATTTTTTTTCTTTTCCAAAGAAAAAATTGTATTACTTTGTATTTCAAGAAGAAATACTAGCAATACATTTAGTAAATGTCTTTAAAAATATGTAACTTTAATTGACATGTTGTTGTGATTACTAAAAAATCATGAGATGGATTGACATAAACAAGGCATTTACCCATGGCCATCAAAGGCATTAGGCTGTAACAACATAAAATAGCACAACACAGATACATTTAAAACAAAAACCCCATAGGTCAATCCCATTTTAGAGGAGAAAAAAAAAGTTAGTTTAAAATTTGCTTTTAGGGGAGAAAGGTTATTGCATCTCCTTCTTGGTTTGTCATTATCAACAAAACAACCTATTAATCAACACCCCTCTTGGTTAGATCATTTGTTATTGCATTTTTTTCTTTGTAAACATGTGTGACGAAGATTTTTGTGAAAGAGGACTTTACTTCTCTTACCCTAATTATGGCTTCATGTATAAAGATATTTTGGTTTGTGAACCCTCATCTAAGACATTCAATAACCAAATTAAAGTCACCAAACACAATAATATCCTTTAAATATCTCTCTTTTGATATTTCCAAAATGATGTATATTGCCTTTATTTTTTCCCAGTTGTTTGAACCCTTTCCCTTTCCACAATATAAATATATCACGTGATTCTCTAAAATATACAAAGTTTATCCCAGTCCACACATCCTTGGGTTTCCTCTTGAAGCTTCATCAAAGAAACCCCAGGGGTAAGATTTGTCCAGTTGTAATTTCCCTACTTTCATATATAAAACATCGCAGAGAAAACCAAGGGATTATTCCCCACATTCATGGATGGCATCCCTAGTAAACTTGTCAGTGTAAAACACTGCACCTCACCCAGTGGATTCAAACTAGCAACCTATTGACATGGAACTAGCCAAATGGCCAATGACACTGGTGACAACCGATTGAACTAGTGATATGACCCCAAGGGAGGCATATATGGGGTTAAATGTATATGTAATGGACTAATGAATATGTGAACCTCCTCCAAGTACCCCAATATATTCATATATCCAAATCATATGTTCCTTTTCAATAATGAATACGTGACCTCTCTCTCTCTCTCTCTCTCTCTCTCTCTCTCTCTCTCATTGAGCATGTGGTCCCTTTTAATAGGTTGACCCCTATTACGTATATATTACTCCATTACATACAAATTTAACCCCATGTATTCCCCCCTTGGAGTCATATAAGCTAGATTACAATACATATAAAAAGGAAGAGAACCAAACAACAAATATGGTACAAACCTTTCCCTACTATTGCACTGAGTTTAAAGACGAGTTCAAATATTTAGGCTTTTATATAAATCCCAACAATTATGGGAAAATTGATTGGAATTGGATTTTAACAAAAGTGGATATTCATTGGTGCAACATAAATTTATCCAGGGGTGGAAGGTTGGTACTTGTAAAATTAGTCTTGGAAGCAATCCTTGTCCACTAGCATTTAATAACATACATTCCAAAAGGCATTCTTGAAAAAAATAGGAGGGAAATTTTTATATTCTTATGATTAGTTAAAAAGGAGAAAGATGGTGTAGCCCTAGTGAAATGGAAAAGTTTAGCAAAGAAAAAGGACATGGGAGGATGGGGATTAAAAACATATTTTTGTTTGGAAAAGCACTACCAACAAAGAGTGCATGTGGACATTGATTTCAAAGGATGGGTTGTAGAAACAAATTCTACTTCAAAAATATATTGATCCAAACGTTGTTGAAGATTGGATCAGAAGTCCATACAAAATATCCATGAATAATTCATATGTTATATGGAAAGCAATGGTGCAATATTTTTCCTTGGTAGGAAAGTGGCTAGCTTAGAAGGTAGGAAAAGGTGACATGGTAAGAATTGGAATAGAGACCTGGGTGGGAAATGGTGAGGACTAAAATATTTTGAAAGTTATGTTTAATGCATTGAATAGAGAAGGTATATACACTTTATCCCTAGTAGCCTCTCTAGAAACCTCATCCATATGGAAACAAGATTGGAGGACGGAAAAAAAACTAAGATTGGAGGGCTATGAAAAGGTTGACAGGTAAGCCTACACTGCTAAGTTTAATCTAGGCCATGTGAGAATCAATGACAACCCATGGACATGAACATGTTGTTCCATCCTAAAGACAATCTCATTGTTAATGATGAACCTTCTCTTACTACTCTAGTTGATGATATTTTGAGGGAAGAAAAGGGAGAAGTATTATATGAAGGCATTTGTATGAATGAGAATCAATATTTTTACCTGGCCCTTGTCCAGCTTGAAATGGTGTCTAATAACATCATAGGAGAGGTAAGGAGAAAGTATGACATATGGTTGAGGCCTACCAATCAAAATTTCAAAAGTATGATGCTTTCAAGGAAATGGAACTGAAATAAGAAATGAGGAAAGGGTGGTTGAGGCCCCAAGGAAGGAGATATCCTTGGATACTAACTTCAAAAGCCCAAGAAATCCTATCATAAAAGAACCTAAAGAGACACCACAATGTAGTGGGGCTTGAACTATAGTAAACAATTGGAGATATACAGTGAATCCTCGGCCAAATTCTATCCCGCCCAAGCCTACTGCTCATACCAAAATCTTGGATGTAGCCCCAATGGAACCCCATGTTTTTGAGAATATATATGAGTCGAGTACACAGAAAATTCCCATGCCTCTATTTGTAGTTATCAAAAAATCTATCCACAATGAAGAAGCATCAAAGTTCCTTGGGGGAAAAGAACAAACACCAAGTCATCATGTCCATGCCCAAACCTCTCAAAATGAAAACACGGCCTCACTTGCAAATATGATACTCCTCCAAGATGATTTTCCCCTTCAAGTTGACTTAATCAATCTCCAATATGATGCCCCTAAAATAGTGCTAAGAAATTTGCTAGATGGGGGAGACAAACTTATCCCACCTTTCTGTATAATGTTGGAGCTCCAAAACTTTCACCCATATAATTGCCTTTATGATTATGGACCCTCAAATTCCTCGATACCTTTAGCTATTATGGAGAAATTATGATTAGATGTCACAAGGCCCTACAAATACCTCTATTCCTTTGATTCCAAGAGGGTCTAATGATTACAAATAACTGTATTTTTGCATGATCTAATAATCAGCTCCATTTTTTTGCAGTTGAGGCCCCCTTCATGCAAGATATATATGGTGGATAAGAGGGTATAAGGTTGTGAATACATGGACCAATGGATGCAAGATGATGTGGCAATGTGCTCATCACAACTCAAAGATTAGAAAGTTCATAAATGAAAATTGTGTACTACTTTATAACCAAAGTCCCATGCTAAGAAATAGTGTCCTCTCCCACTTTAAACCAACGAAAACCTATAATCTATGGTGGGTCCCCTTTGGGGATATTCTTCAAAATAAAATATTAACAATTATAGTCACCATCAAAAGTGTGATTTGAAATTCAAAATGCCAAATCATAAAGTGGTTTTTGTATAAAGATATTTGGATGTAGCATAACGATCAAATTTATGTTATAAAAGGAGTGAAGGTTTTTGGTTCAAACGCTTCTTTCGACACAACAAAGTTACAATGAAATGGAATAGGGCACAAAGCACCAACAAAACTTTATGGACAACAAATTTAAATAGAAAAGAGAAAAAGAGAAAAGAGAGGACTCTCATTGGTTTCCAAGAAGGCACTCTTCCTAATGAAGTTTGGTGGGATAGAGAGGTTCACCTCAAGGGATTCCCCCTTTGGCTCAAATTACCCTTGGATAACAAGTACCCTCTCAGTCGCTAGCAACAACTTCATCTCACGCAGATCCACATGTTAGAATAATAGGTGTGCTCGTTTCACTGTAGACAATATAGAAATATTGTCACCCAACCATAGGCACAAAGGCCACCACCAAGCACCTTAAGCTTGACAGACATAATAATTCTGGAAGCAAACCCTAGAAACAATAGCCAACCAAGGTATCATACCTCTCTCCAATTATAGCTTACCAAGCAAAGAGTCCAAACCATAACCAAGGAAGAAAGTCCAAACCATAACAAAATACCAAGTCACTACTGCAACAACTGCTACTCTCCTCCAGTCATACGTACCACTTGTACTTATGCAGTTGTGAGAGTGAGTGAGTACAAATGAGCTCTAGCACCCTCTATTTATACTGCTCCAACTCACCTAACTAGGCTAACTTCTCTTCTCGGAGGCTAATAATTGAATATTAATTATTCTCTTGAGCCAACTTGTCTTCTAGGGTTATTATCCAATGTTTTAATGTTTCTCTTGCTTCCCAGAATATTCTAGTCTCGCCAAAGGTTACATGTAGAGAGGTTAATACCTCCCGCAACTACAATAATATCAAAACTCTCTCCTAGCTAGGGAGGTATTAAAGGCAATGGTCTTGAGCACAAATAGATCATTCAACTAGTAACATCATCATAGCCACATAAGTTATATCATGATCAAATCACAAGCACCAACATCACTATCTAACTAGATAGTCTCCATGACAGTCAGAACAATTCCATCCAATAGAACACAACTGTGTCTATTCATAGTAGTATAGAACTACTATCCAGTGGTACAAAACTACTCCTAGTAGCACATGACTACTAACTAGTAACACATAGTCATTGCCAGTGGATCACATCCATCACAGTAGCATATAGATACTATTCAGAGACATGCAATCTCTACAAAAATCATATCATCTGATATCAACCTATATCAACAATATCATGATATAAATTGAGTCATCTGGGCCATTCCTCCACTCACATCTGTGAGATCTGGAAGAGCATATACCCTCGGAAAGTTAAACATCAGTCATGGGTTGTCTGGACTATCCTTCCCAAGCATAGAAGAATAATTGTCCCTGATTGTTGAACTTGGACCATTCAACCTAACTAGGCCATTCTTCCAGCACGATTCACAGTGCAACCTGGAGAGAATGAGTCTGCCCTAGGGAATGACTGTCCTTGATTGTTGAACCTGGACCATTCAACCTAACTGGGCCATTCTTTCGGCATGATTCACAGTGCAACCTGGAGAGAATGAGTCTTCCCTAGGGAATGACTGTCTGGACCATTTCCTACGAAAATTATTGTCCATCACCAACCTCCTACATCATACCATTCTTCAAAATTGCTCACAATATAAACCCTAGTTATTTGAAAATTGCATGCCTTCGAAAGAATGACTGCCCAGAGAGGCAAACCATTCTGCTTGACCACTTCTCAGAGTGATTTCCAAGGAGAATGGTTCTCCTAGACCATTCCCCCACACTGGCCACAATGGGAATCATTGTCTATGGTACATCAATAATCTTACGGACCATGACTGTTTTTTTTGGACCATTTTCCGAACTGGAAAATGACTATCCATCAAAAATCTTGGGCCACTTTTCGAAATGGAAAGTGATTGCCCAACCTGAATCATTTTCCAAACTGGAAAATGGCTGTCCATATATCAATAACATACCAGTGCTCCCTCCCAACCTAGGGAGTAATCACTTCCCTTTCCAATAAGGAAGTCGTATCCATGAGTCCTAGCTCGTCCCTTAAGTACACAAACATTTCATCTTGGATAGAGGCTTTACCAAAATATCTACTATCTTATCATTAGTGGAGATATATTGGAGAACTACTTCTCTCCTCTGGACTTTATCACGGAGAAAATAGTACTTGATCTCAATGTGCTTTGACTTGTCATGGAACATTGGGTTCTCTAACAGCTTCACACAACTCTAGTTAACACAATATATCATGGTCAAATCCAACACCTGATCAAATGGTCTAGAAATCAGCTTACGGAGCCATAGTTCTTCCGTACAAGCATCACAAGCTGAAATATATTCTTCTTTTGTAGTGCTGAGTGCAACAAACTTATGTTTCCTGCTAGCCCATGATATCATGGCACAACTCAAACTGAAACATATCCAAGAATCACTTATTATGTTATTTTCACTCCCTACCCAATCTGAATCAATAAATCCGTGCAGTTGTATATCATAATTCAAACATTCCACAAAGATATTTCAAGGCATGCTTTGCAATTATTCAATTCTCATGGCTAGGTTCCACCTAGAACTGTTTTCACAACAAAGAAAATATCCGGCTGAGTATTCTCGAAATACATTAATGATCCATTCAATTGTCGATATAGGGACATGCTACTCGATCAGAGTCTCTTAAATTCATCAGATCTATCATAATGGGAGTTTGCCAATGGATTTGTAATCCATTAACCCAGACTTATGAAGAACCATTTTGATACACTTCCTCTGTCATAGGAAGTTTTCACCACGCTTCTATTGTACATGAGAGGCTCTGCACCAAGTTGCTTGAATCCATACAAGGTCCTCTTCCATCTGCATACATGGGTCTCTTTCTAGTATACCTAAAAACCTTGAGGTTTCTCTACATATGCTTCTTCTTCAATTACTTTGTTGAGAAGAAGAGTCTTTACATCCATCTCATGTAAACTCCAACCCATGGATACTGCAAGAGATATAATGGATCGGGTAGAGGTATATCTAGTTCTGGAACAAACTGTCATCATAGTCTTCTCCCTCCTTCTGGGAGAACCCTATAGCCCTGAATCTCGCCTTGTATCTATCAATGCTTCCATTTATAAGTATTTTTTCACAATCTCTCACATACATTGTTCTTCATCACAACTTCCTTCCATTCCTTCAGCTTGATTGCTTCTAGTGGATTTAAATCATATTGGCAGTCTTATGATTTTCGGTATAGTAACTGGTTCAATTTTGTTGTTCTGAATTTTATTTATTTCTTGGAATCTTCATGTTCTTCCTCATGTTTCTCTTCAACATTGGAGTCCATGGAATCTTCTATAGATTCCATGCCCTTCCTTCTTGAAGGTTCCAACTTCTTCCTTTCACCATAGGAACATAAATGTAGATGGACAACCAAGGATATTCAAGGCTTCTTTTTGAAGAAGACTTCTTCTAGAGTCAAGTTGAACATGTGCTACTCATCATTTATGCTACTTCCAATGAAGAACATGGATAGATACTTCATAATCTTCACAGATTCTTCAATGGATAGTATCATTGGGATTAGATCCCTCCTGATCTCGACTTCATGCCTGAATGAGCAATATCTAGAACTTCCTTGTTTTTATTTTGAGACTGCATGCTTATGGAATTCTACAATCAATTCCCTCTATCTGAGAGAGTCCATGCTTATGTTTGTTGCACCTCTCTTTTCTTTCTGCAAAGTGTCACAAGTCTGTTTTGGTTTCCTTGATTACTGAATTCCTCCAAGTCTGACTCCGAGTCTCTTTAAGTTTGTTTCTATATGTTCTTGTTTCTGCCCATCTCGCAATTGTTCCAAGCATTGTGTCATCCTTATAAACTTCTTCTATGATAGCTTCTGCAAAGATTTTTCATCAAAGGTTTGTCAACATATTTCACAAGGATATTTTCCCAAAACAAGACAAGAAACAAAATAAATATCCAAGACAATATGTTTATGATAGTAAATTGAAACAAGAATAAGGACAAGGATAGAGGCAATTTCTACAAGTCTGGAAAGACATTTTCATGATAGCCTTCATGAGATAACTCGCCTGAGACAACAAGAACAACAGTGTTTTCGATACATCATTTTTCATATGAAGGATAGTTTCTTGGTAGCATTACTAAGATGATCTAGTATGAGAACAAGAACAAGAAATATCTACTAGAGGAGGTGTTAGTTCATATTTTCAAATAAGTACACTGAGTAGTATAAGCTACTAAGTACTTATCAATACTCACTTAAGTGACAATAATAAAGATGTCAAACTTGATATGCAAACCTGGAATCTTGCTATTGTTCCACTTGGATTTCTTTTCTTCTGAGACAAGTATCCTTTCTTACCTTTCCCTTATACTTAAAACAATATGCTTTCTTGACAAAAAAATGAGTTAGAGAATACGATCTCAACCTTATAATATCTTGACTAAATTAATCTGTAATGTCATAACAGTCAGAGACATATCAAGTCTAACTTGGAGAGTGTGTTGATCTTTTGAATGCATTGAATCCAAGATCACTGCTTTGGACCAGGTCCCTTGTACATTCCCTGTAAACACACTCATGCCAATGATACAAATTAAAATAACATGTATAGGTACATACCTTTGTTACCCAACTGTGACGCTAAACCTTAGAATGACTTTGTTGGACCAAAGGTTTAGTTGCTAGAGGATTGGTAAACCTCATAATGTTCCTTTCAATAGATCTCTCTTGGGAACAACATACACTTTCTTCATGCTAGGTCTTTTGTCTTCATGACTACCACGTTCTGAGGTTCCTTCTCTTTTCTTGCTTCAAATTTTGGTTCCATGATCTTTCCTTTCACGATATCGAACACTTTATTCTTGGCAAGGATGAGGTTAATCCTTTACTTCCATGCTCTGAAGTTAGAAACCCCTTCTAACTTGTTTTATGACTTCATAGAGTACGTCATGACTGCTTTGACTTGGTCAACATTTGACTTTGAATTAGACAACCTTTGACTTTGTCAACCTTTGAATTTGACCAACAACTCAAAGTGGATGTCTTGGCTTGCTGAGAGTACCAGGAGGTGCGCTAAGATAGGGCGCACTAGGTTATCCAGGAATTAGGTCAAGCGCTTCACTTAAGGTGCCTCAACACAAGGGTTAGGGTTTTGTTGTTGCAACAAAACTTTGACTACAATTGCAACTGCAACTGAGAAAATCCTTCCAATATACCTTCCAGTGGTTAGACTATCTGAAGATAGTGTGGGCCCATAACCTGTTAGAATAACAGGTGTGCTCATTTCACCATAGGCAATATAGAAATATTGTCACCCAACCATAGGCATGAAGGCCACCCTCAAACACCTTAACCTTGAAAGACAGAATAATTCCGAAAGCAAACCCTAGAACCAATAGCCAACCAAGGTAGTGTACCTCTCTCCAAAGTTAGCGTACCAAGTAGAGATTCCAAACCATAACCAAAGGCTAAGTCACTACTGCAACAGTTGCAACTCTCCTCCAATCATGCACACCACTTTCCCTTATGCGGTTGTGAGAGTGAGTGAGTACAAATGAGCTCTAGCGCCCTCTATTTATACTACTCCAACTCACCTAACTGGTCTGACTTCTCTTCCTGGAGGCTAATAACTCAGTATTAATTATTCTCTTGAGCTGACTTATCTTCTAGGGTTATTATCCAACGTTTTAGGGTTTCTCTTGCTTCCCAAAATATTCTAATCTCATCAAAGGTTACACATATAGGTTAATACCTCCCGAATCTACGATAATATCAACACCACCTTCCCAAAAATGAAAGAAGAAGTGGTGCCAAGAAAGGATAGTAGAAAAAACATTAAATGATCGTTTTCGGTTAAACTTCGAACATGTGCCCCTAATTTTGTATACCTAAGACACATTAGCCGCTACTAAGCATAAATTGTCCCTAAGAAAAGAAGGATTACTCAATTGTATAAAAAGGCTCATCATCATCTATAAAAGCATCCCTCGGTGACGACCAATCCAGACTAGTTTCTCTTTATCTAGAATTAGAATTAAGCAGAGGATTCATAATTACCTTATACAGGCACAACTCTTTTCCTCTTCTATACGACCATATGCTGGAATCGAAATCTTAACTTCACGGGCTTAAGCTCCTTTATCATATGACCTCGCGCTCAAAACCATAGGCTACTTTGCAGGGGGATGAAGATCGAGTTGGAATCTCGAGATAGGGGGGGTGCTTCAAAGAACACTATGCCGACACGTGGATTTAAAATTATGCATGTGTTGAAATTGTGGGGGAGGGGGGGGGGGCTAAAATTAAACCATGCACTAGTTATCCACCTGCTATTAAACGAGAATCATCGATCTTCCTTTTTAATCTACTATTCGATGGAACTTGTGGGTTGCCTTTTTATATTTCAAGGATTTCGATGAGAATTGGATCAACGTCGATCCTATCATGAGCGATGATGAATATTCCTTGACTACAGGAAACCTTTGAACCATTGATTTGTTCCTAAAAGATAGGATCAGATCCAAACATAATTCCAAATTTATCTAATTCTTCCACCTCCCATTACATTCATGGAAAAATTGTCTTCTTCTCAAACACCCTAGACTATTACAATTTATGAAAATGATTAAAAATAATTATGATGAGGAAACCAACTTCCTCTCATAAAATTTCTAAGACCTTAGAGGTCAAATACTAGATTATTGTAAAAGATGCTCCTGCATCAGACTCTCGAGGAAGAAAAGACTTGTTCTAGTGCTTGTTGTAGTAGTTCTTCAATACTTGTACCATACTTAGATATTTTTATTGTTGTCATTCACATGGTATATTCAAGTGGTTGTCCCTCCACTTGACTAAGTATTGAAAGTACTCTTTACCCTTGTCTTATTTACTACCTTTTGGTCCAAAATAGATTCAATCTGCTTCTATTGTGTAATAGGTAGTTGTTTCTCCCAATCAATGGTCTGAGTGTTGTTACTGTCAGGTGCATTTATGAAATTATCGGCTCATTCCTTAAAAGGGTACGAATATGATACATTAAAAATTGGAGAAATTCCAAGGTTACTTGGAAGTTCTATTTCATAAGCATTTGAAGAAAATTTTCTCAACACTTTACATGATCCAATCTTTTTAAGTTTTAATTTGTTATATTCCCCTCTAGGAAACCTTTCTATTCTAAGGTGTTCCATGACCAAATCTCCAACTTCAAAATCCAACAGTCTTCTCTTCAAATATGCCTTATGTTTGTACTTGTTGTCATTGTCCTGTAGTTTTTTCTTAACCCTTTACTACAATTCTTGCATACTTACTGCAAAATTTTCACTATCAACACTTCTAATTTCTTGTTTTCCTAGATTCTTTAATTCATAAATTCCTCTAGGATGCATTCCATACAAAAATATGAAATGGACTTAATCATGTGTTTCTATTAGGTGAATCATTATATGCAAACTCTTCTTGTGCAAGTACTTGATCCCACTGTTTGGGATGCTCACTTACCAGACATCTCAAAATATTTCCCAAGCTTCTATTTACCACTTTTGTTTTCCTATCAATTTGTGGGTGGTATGTTGAACTAAAGTTGAGATTGGTCCCTAAATTTTTCCATAAAGTTATCCAAAAATGACCCACAAATTTTTTGTCTCTAACAGAGACAATACTTTTTGGCAATCCATGCAACCTAACAACTTATTTAAAGAACAAATATGCAATGTGAGTTGCATCAGTGGTCTTCTTACGAGCATCTAAAGTGCGCCCTTTTTTAGAATCTATCAACAACCACATAAATTGAATCTTTACCTTGCTAATTTCTTGGCAATCCTAACACAAAGTCCATACTTATAGAGTCCCATGGTTGGTCTGGTATTGGCAATGGTTGTTACAATCCAATATTGTATCTCCTTCTTTTTGCATACAGACAAACCCTGCATCTTTCAACAAATTTCTTGACATCATTATGCATGCCAGGCCATAAATAAAATGTGCTTAGCTGAGCAAATGTCTTCTCCCGTCCAAAATGTCCTACTAATCCACAACTGTGCTTTTCCTTCAATATGGTTTCCCTCATTGAACATCTTGGAATGAATAGTTTGATACCTTTAAACAATAAACCTTCTTGAATCATGTAATCTAGCCATGGATTTATGTTTCTACTTACTGGATTTTCACAGATTGCATAAGCATCTTTAAAATCTACATCATCTTTATACATTTCTTTCAACTCATAAAATCCCATAACATTTAATTGAAACTCTTGTAAAATCAAATTGACTCTACTCAATGCATCTTCTACCTTATTTGATTTTCCACTTGTATGCTTAATAACAAAAGTGAAATTATGCAAGAACTCAATCCATTTGACATGTCTGATTTTTTTAGTTTTATTGCTAATGTACTTCAAGGCATGATTATCAATGTAAAGAACAAATTCCTTTGGCATGAAGTTGAAGTGATGTCTCCATTTCTTTAGTGCTTGAATAATTGCATAAAACTCCTTGTCATATGAATAATGTTTTTGTTTTGCTTTGTTTAATTTTTCACTAAAATAAACAATTTCCTAACTTAGAACAACTCCTATTGCAATCCCAGTTGCATCACATTCAACTTGAAAGAGTTTAATAAAATATGGTAGTGCTAAAATTGGTTGTTCTACTATCTTCTTCTTTAATAATTTAAAACTTTTATCAGTTTCTTTTGTCCATTTAAATGGATATTTGGTTCCTTTAATGGTTTCTATAATTGGAGCACACATCCCACTAAAATTCCTGATAAAATTTCTATAGAATCTTTCCAAGCCACGAAAACTCCTTACCTCAAAAAAATTCTTTGGAGTAGGCCAATTTATTATAGTCTTTACCTTTCCTGATCCATCTTCAAGCCTTCTCCAGATATCGCAAAACCCAGATAAACCAATTATGTCTTCACAAAACTACATTTTTTCAAATTGATCAGTAGCTTTTTCTGCTGTACTTTATCTAAAACGAACCTGAGGTGTCTCGAGTGTTCTTCCCTAGATTGACTGTAGATCAAAATATCATCCAGATAAACTATGAAAAAATTACCAATGAATTCCTTAAGTACTTTATTCATCAATCTCATAAAAGTGTTAGGGGAATTTGTGAGTCTAAAGGGCATTACCAACCACTCAATACAATCCATCATTTGTTTTAAATGTTGTTTTCCATTCATCTCCTTCTCTAATCATGATTTGATGATATCCACTTTTCAAATCCAATTTTGAAAAATACTTAGCACCACTTAAGCAATCCATCAAATCATCAATTCGGGGTAACATAAATCTATCCCAGATTGTAATTTTTTTTATAGCTCTGGAATCTATGCACATTATCCATCCTCCATCTTTCTTCAAACTTAGCACTGTTGGAACTGCACATGGGCTCAAGCTTTCTCTTACCATACCTTTATCTAACAACTCCTGAACATGATTTCTTATCTCCTCATTCTCCTGTGGGGTCATTTGATATGTTGTTTTAATTGGAAGGTTAGCCCCTGGACTTAAATATATATGATGATTGATATTTCTCAATGGAGCTAATTCATTTGGTGAATCATTAACCATAATATCGGCAAATTCATCCAAAAAACCTTTAACTTCTTCAGGAAAATCATTTAAATTTTTGCTAGTGAGAATTACCTTTGGTTTACCAATCAGGGAAAAATGTACCTCTTCCTTTTTAATGTCTTGCAGAAATTCTTTTCCACTAACCAACATGACCTTTGGGTTGTTTTCTTCAGTCGCTCCTTCATCCTTCAATGGTAAGAGAGTGTGTTTTTCTTCATCTTTCTCAAAAGTGTATGTATTGTTCCTTCCATCATGTATTTCCTGTCTGTTATACTGCCAAGGCCTACCTAGAAAAATATGACACACATCCATGGGCATGACATCACAAAGTACCTTGTCCTTATAGCTTCCAATCTAAAACTCTACTTCGCATTGTTCATTCACTATCATTTGATGTCCCTTTTGCAACCATGACACCTTATATGGAACATGGTGTGTTGTCTTCTACAAAGACAATTTTTCAACCATCTTTGTAGACACCAAATTATCAGTACTTCCACTATCAATAATGACTTTAAAACATTTACCTTTGCTTTTGCAGATAGTTTTGAAGAGTGTGTTCCTCTAGGTAGGTTCCTTAATCTCTTTATGTGGTTTCAGCAGTATCCTCTTCATCATGAAAGACTCTCCAACTTTTGGTACATTATCATGTAGATATGACTTCACACTTTCTTCTTCTGCCTGAACAACATTTGAACTTTCTCTACTCGTGGAAGTATTTTCTAGACATTCAAATGATCTATGTCCAAACTTATTACGTCTAAAACATCTGATAGAAGTTCCTCTGCCTCTTTGATAAGGTCTTATCCCTATGGAATCACCACCTCTTGGTGACTGTTCTTGTTGATGTAAACTGTTGACTTCTTCCTTTGGGGATAAATACCTTCCTCTACCACCTTGTTGTCCTTTGCCTCTTGCTGAACTACGACCTCTACTTCTTTGATTCTGCTTTCTTGCTAGTTTTTTCTTCTGCCTTAAGAGCAAAATGGTATGCTTCTTCAACAATGTTAGGAGCTAAAATGCCAATTTCATCTTGGATCTCATATCTTAATCCATTAAGATATCTAGCAACTTTATCAGGTTTTTGTTCTATATGACCAGCTCTTATATTCAATTTATAAAACTTTTCAGTGTATTCTTTAACCGACATACCTCTCTATTTCAAATTCCGCATTTGTATAAAAAGATTAAGTTGATAGTCTCGAGGCATGAATTTACCTTTCAATTCTGCTACCATTCTGTCCCATCTCTTGATTCATTTATTGCCTTTGTTTTGCCTCTCATCTTGTAGTCCATCCTGTTATAAATAATAGGTGTGCTCATTTATCCATAGACAATATAGCAATATTGTCACCCAACCATAGGCCGAAGCCACCCCCGAGCACCTTAACCTTGACAGAGAATAATTATGGAAGCAAACCCTACGCCTAATAGCCAATCAAGGTAGCGTATCACTCTCTAGAGTTAGCATACCAAGAAGAAAGTCCAAACCATAACCGAGAGAGAGTCCAAGACTGAAATTGAAAATACAAGTTGCAGTCGTTGCAGCTGCAACTACTCTCCAGACTTGCGCACAATTAAATTTCTACAGTTGTGAGCTTTGTGTGTCAAATGAGATCTGGCGTCATGTATTTATACTGCTCCTCCTCAGCTGTCTGGGCCGACTTCTCATTCTAGAGGCTAAAAACTCAATATTAAATATTTCATTTAGACGACTTGTCTTCTAGGGTTATGTCTAATGCTTTAGGGTTTCTTCTTGCTTCCTAGAATATTCTATCCTTGTCAGGGTTACACGTGGAGGTTAATACCTCCCACAACTACCATAATATCAACACTCCCTCCTAGCTAGGGAGGTATTGAAAGCAATGGTCTTGAGCACAAACATACCATTCAAATGGTAGCATCATCATAGCCATATAGGATATCTCATGATTAGATCATGAGCACCATCATCACTATCAATATCATCTGATAGAATCAACTGCATCATCTCTCGAAGCCATACTCCATATGAGTAAGTATGCATGATGCTTAATAAGTCACTCACTCCACATAGTGATACAAGAACCATTCTTCTAATCCAGACATATGTCCTAGAAGAATAATTATCCCAACAAATGTTGGAAGCCACGCCATGGGATACAAGGACTATTTTTCTAATCCAGACATACGTCCTAGAAGAATAAATTTCTTGAACCATTTTCCATCTGGAGAATGTCTGTCCATAATCACACTGACTATCCATATAGTTGATAATCATTTTCAACACTACTGATAGTCTACATGGTAATCAAAACAATGCCATTTAATAGAACACAATTGTGTCTATCCATAGTAGTACACAACTACTATCCAGTGGTACACAACCACACCAAGTAGCACACAACTACTTAATCAGTGACACATAGTCACAACCAGTGGAACAAATCCACAACAGTAGCATACATCTATTGTCCAGAGAATTACAGTCTCCATAGCAATCATATCATCTGATATCAACCTGCATAAAACAATACCATGATATAAATTGAGTCATCTGGGCCATTCTTCCACTCACATCTATAAGATCTGGAAGAGCATCTACCCTCAGAAAGTAAAACATCAGCCATGGGATATATGGGCTATTCTTCTCAAGCACAAAAGAATAATTGTCCCTGATTTCTGAGCCTGGACCATTCACCTAACTAGGCCATTCCTCCGGCACTAATCATAGTGCAACCTGGAGAGAATGAGTCTTCTCTAGGGAATGCCTGTCCTTGATTGTTGAACCTGGACCATTCACCTAACTGGGCCATTCCTCCGGCACTAATCATAGTGAAACCTAGATAGAATGAGTATGCCCTAGGGAATGACTGTCCATACCATTTCCTAATGGAAATGACTGTCCTGCACCAACCTCCAAAAAAGACAATTCTTTGAAACTGATCACAATTGTGAACTTCAAAAGAGTGACTGCTCGGTGAGGTGAACCATTCTACTTGACCACTACTCAAAGTGAATTCCAAGAAGAATTAATGTCCTAGACCATTCCCCCACACTGGACACAAGGGGAATCGTTGTCTATGGTACATCAACAATCTATCAAACCATTTTTATTACGAAAATGGTTGTCCGATCTGGACCATTTTCCAAACTGGAAAATGTCAGTCCGTCAGAAATCTCAAACCACTTTCCGAACTGGAAAGGAACTACTCATCTTGGACTATTTTTAAAATTGAAAAATGATTGTCCATAATTCAATAACACATCAGTGCTCCCTCCCAACCTGGGAGTAATCTCTTCCCTTTTTAGTACGCAAACTTTTTCATCTTGGATAGAGGATTTACCAAAAATATATGTTATCTGCTCATCTGTGGAGATATATTGGAGAACCACATCTCTTTTATGGACTTCATCATGGAGAATGTAATGCTTGATCTCAATGTACTTCTGTCTATCATGGAACATTGGTTTTCTTTGAAGGCTTCATATAGATCTAATCATTACAATATATCATGGTCGAATTCAACACTTTTGTTTCCTGCTAGCTCATGAAATCGTGAAAATACTCAAACTGAAACATATCCAAGTAGCACTTCTTCTGTCATCATGAAATTTTTCCATGGATTAGCACTCCATCATCCCAGACTTCTGAGTAACTATTCTAATACACTATCTTTGTCATAGAAAGTTTTCACCACGCTTCTGTTGTATATGAGATACTTTGCACCAAGTTGTTTGAATCCATACAATGTATTCTTATATCTGCATACATGGGTCTCTTCTTGGTATAAGCTTCTTTCTCACTCGCTTTATTGGGAAGAACAATCTTTTACATGTAAATTCCAATCCATGGATACTACAAGAGGTATATCTGGAACAGGTTGTTGTCATAGTCTTCTCCCTCCTTCTGGAAGAACGTCTAAATCTTGCAATGCTTCCATTCATAAGTCTTTTTCACACTGTTATTTATCATAACTTCTATTTCTTCTGCTCGATTATTTCTTAGTGAGTTCAAACCAAGCTGGTAGTCTTTGTGATTTTTGGTATAATAACTGGTTGTTCTGGATTTTTCTCTCTCTTGGAATCTTCATGTTCTTTATGTTTCTCTTTATCTCTTGGGTCCATGGAGTCTTCTATAGATTCCATGCCCTGAAGATTCCAACTTCTTCCTTTCATCATAGGATCATGGAAGTAGATGGACAACCAAGGATACTTTAAGGATTATTTTCGAAGAAGACTTCTTCTAAAGTCAAACTGAACACATGTTGCTTTTCATGGCTACAACTTTCAATGGGAACATGGATATATACTTCATAATCCTCACTGGATCATATTATTTAGGATTAGCTCCCACCTAATCCTTGCTTCATGCATGAATGCATGCTCTTCTTTTGGAATTTTGTAATCATCTCCCTCCATCTAAGATAGTCCACGCTTTCGTCTGCATTCTTATTTCCTTCTACAAGGTGTCACAAGTCTCTTTTTTTTTCTAATTTCCTTTGTTTTGACTTATTCTGGGTCTCTTTAGGTTTGATTATGGTTTCGTCTTATCTGGCAGTTGTTACTTATATAATAGCTTCCACATGAATTGTTACCAAAGATTGTCAACTTACTTCATCTTTTCATGTGTATTGCTTGACTTGTAGTCATTGTAATAAGAATCTTTAACCTTTTATTCTTCCATAGGTATTGTTTCCCTTGAACATATTTTCTTCTAAGAAATAGATATACATGATATGTACAGGAACTACGTAAACATGATATATACAAGGGATTTGAATAATATTGTTACCTTGACTTAGAAGAAGAAGTTTGTTTTATCCTGCTTGACTTTCTTTGAGGATTCCCTTTCTTCGGAAACTGTTGCTTCGTCTGTTTCCTTCCTTTTCTTTAACTCAGGATAGTGGTTCCTGTAGTGACCATATTTTCGACAGTTGAAGCATTGTATCTTTGACATCCTTTTCTTGATTTGATTTCTTCCTTGAGCCAAATTTATTCTTATTCCTGAAATTCTTGAACTTTGTTGTGAAAACTTGATCATCGTATTTCCTTTGGGATTTCTCTTTTGCGTTAATCCTTGATTCTTCTTGTGCACAAGAAGTCCAAAGTTTTTCAAACGTGGGATACTCCTTTCTTGTGTTCATGCTTGCGGCAAATGCATCCCATGTCTTGGGAAGACCATTGAGTACTATATTTACCAGTTCTTTCTCTGAAATGATTTCTTCAATAGTTTGTAGTTGATCTCTTAACTGAGAGATTCTTACAAGGTATGATGTTATGTTGTCATCATCATTCATTTTCATGTCACGGAGCTCATTCTTCAGACTCATTACTTGTCCAATGTTTCTAACTAAGAAGAGGTTAGTTAGGGCATCGTACATATTCTTAGATGAGTCAAGATGAGAGATGTAGGGTATCAAGTGGTCTTTTACAAAGTCCACTATGATACTTATGGTATTGATGTCATTGTCTTTGAACTTCTCCATAACTGCAACGTTCTGAGGTTCCTTCTTTTTTCCTTCTTCAAACTGTGGTTCCACGATCTTTCCTTTCACGATATCCAACACTTTATTCTTGGCAAGGATGAAATCAATCCTTGTCTTCCATGCTCTGATGTTAGAAGCCCCTTTGAACTTGTTTTCTGACTTCATAGAGTAGGTCATGACTTCTTTGACTTGGTCAACCTTTGACTTTGACCAAAAAATCAAACTTGATGTCTTAGCTTGTTGAGAGTACCAGGAGGTGCGCTAGGTTAGGGCGCACTAGGCTATCCATAAATTTGGTTAATCTCCTCACTTAAGGTGTCTCAACAAGAGGGCTAGGGTTTCGTTGCTACAACAAAAACTTTGACTGCAACTGCAACTGTAACTGAGCAAATCCTCCCAATCTATCTTCCAGTGGTTAGACTATTTGAAGATAGTGTGGGCCCATAGCCTATTAGAAATAATAGGTGTGTTTGTTTCACCATAGACAATATAGCAATATTGTCACCCAACCATAGGTTGAATCCACCCCCGAGCACCTTAACCTTGACAAAGAATAATTCTGGAAGCAAACCTTAGGCCTAATAGAAAATCAAGGTAGTGTATCACTCTCCAGAGTTAGCATACCAAGAAAAAAGTCCAAACCATAACCAAGAGAGAGTCCAATACTGAAACCGGAAATAGAAGTTGTAGTAGTTGCAGCTGCAGCTACTCTCCAGACTTGCGCACAACCAAATTTCTGCAATTGTGAGTTGTGTGTGTCAAATGAGCTCTGGCATCCTGTATTTATACTGCTCCTCCTTAGCTTTCTAGGACGACTTCTCATTCTAGAGGCTAAAAACTCAATATTAAATATTTCCTTTAGCCGACTTGTCTTCTAGGGTTACCTCTAATGCTTTAGGGTTTCTTCTTGATTCTCGAAATATTCTATTCTTCCCAGGGTTACACGTGGAGGTTAATACCTCTCGCAGTTACCATAATATCAACACATCCCACTAGAGAAATGCATGTCCTTTCATCCTTGTTACAACAAATTTTACCTTTTTCTCATCATGTACATTTTCATATTCAAAGTATATGTCTAAAGTCCTGATCTAGTCCTTCAATTCATCTACATTTGGGTTGTCTTCATACAGTGGCACCTCCATTATTGGTCTAGAGTTGACTCCCATGATAGCTCTAATTAATTTTTATTCAACACCTTTTTCTTCAGGCTCCTCTCCCTCTTCAACTTCTGCAACTTCTTCTTCTTCTTCACTGACATCTCCCAAGTCAACACCTCTTCGTTATGCAACTTCCATTGCCTCTAATCGTTCCTGAAGGTTTATCATTTCTTCAATGACTTCAACATTTGCAACAGGTATTCCTCGATCTCGGCCTCTTCCTCCTCGTATTCTAAAGGCCATCTTCAATTATCCTTTCCTGGATGTTGTGCGCTCTGATACCAAAATTGACGACCAATCCGGATTGGTTTCTCTTTATCTAGAACTCCAACAGTTTTGTGGGTTGGTTTTATTAAACAAAATTCGAATTAAACATAGGATTCGTAATTACCTTATACAGACACAACTCTTTTCCTCTTCTATACGACCATACGTTGGAACCGAAAGCTTAACTTCATGGGCTTAAGCTCCTTTATCATATGACCTCACGTTCAAAACCATGGGCTACTTTGTGGGGGGATGAAATTCAAGTTGGAATCTCGAGACAAGGGGGTGTCGCAATGAACATTATGCCGACACATGGATTTCAAATTGTGCATGTGTTGAAATTGCAGGGGGGTGGCCCGAAATTAAACCCTGCACTAGTTATCCGTCCGCAATTAAATGAGAACTGTCGATATTCCTTTTTAATCTACGGTATGATGGAACTTGTGGGTCACCTTTTTATATTTCAACAATTTCGATGAGAGGATCATCATCGATCCTATCATGATCGACAATGAATATTCCTCGACTGCAGATGACCAATGAACCATTGATTCATCCATGTTAATCAAACAAAACATCTTGAGACAAGGGGGTGTCGCAATGAACATTATGCCGACACATGGATTTCAAATTGTGCATGTGTTGAAATTGCAGGGGGGTGGCCCGAAATTAAACCCTGTGTTAGTTATGTGCTAGCAATTAAACGAGAACCGTCGATATTCCTTTTTAATCTACGGTCCAATGGAACTTATGGGTCACCTTTTTATATTTCAACGATTTCTATGAGAGTTGGATCACCATCGATCCTATCATGATCGACAATGAATATTCCTCGACTGCAGGTGACCAATGAACCATTGATTCATCCATGTTAATCAAACAAAACACATAGTACTCAACGGTGTGGATTTCACTTTGTGTAAGGGTCAATCTGGAACCTGTAACACATATTCATTCTCACACCATTGACAACATAATAGAATCTGCCAAAGAGTCCAAATACACAGAATTTTCCACAAGTATGAAATTCTTATTAGAAGAGGAATGAAAATATAGGGACAATAGCCATGATTCCCTTCTAGGCCTCATGGACCTTTCCACACTCACACTTGTCACTTTGCAACCCTCTCATACAACTTTGTTCTCGCCTATCATCGTTTTAATGCACTAAGGATCAGATCAACCCAATCCATGGAGATAGGATCGAATCTGACCAAAATTACACAAAACCTCTATTTAGCTTAAAACAACCCAATTATGATCATGAAAGATAGTGTCAGATCTAAACATAATTCCTAATTTATCTAATTCTTCCACCTCCCATTACATTCATGGCAAAATTGTCTTCTTCTCAAACACCTTAGACTATTACAATTTAGGAAAATGATTAAAAATAATTACAATGAAGAAACCAACTTCTTCTCATAAAATTTCTAAGACCTTAGAGGTCAAATACTAGATTACTGTAAAAGATGCTCCTGCATCACTTGGAAATCGATCAAAGCATCGGGAATATTAATACCACTATACTGTCGAAATTTTGAGAGAGTTAATCTCTGTGATTTTTATTCATTTTCTCATTTTATCCTCCTTTTTAAGCAATAAGCACTAATGTGAGCTTCAGATTTTTGGAAGGAAGCAATAAATGGCCCATGAAAATGGTTTTATAGTCCCAACCTCAGGGGCCCTTACTAGATTTCAAAGAACTATTGATCTTATTGTGTAACTAGAACTAAGGCACCTTGCCACTAGTGAAGTAGTAATTCAAGCAAGCTATCCCTGTGTTCCTCCAAATACTATGTTATTTTTTGTGTTGAATGAATCAATGGATCTATGCTTTCCCTTGCCCATTTGGTTTTCAATGTTGAATAGACTTGTTAAATGAAAATGTAGTATGTTTCTTTTTCCTATGACGCATTTCCATTTTCTAGAACTATGTCTTGTGAATACATAAGCATGATTAAGTGCCCTTTTACATTGGGTTAATGAACTTTACTTTCAATAGTCTCTAAGTGTTTTCCCTTTCAACCCCTATAAAACAATCACACATCATCATAGTTGTAGTGATTGTTTTATGCACCACTTTTCTATGCAATAAATCCAATTGAGGCTTCATTTAAAAAATTGTTCTAGTGTGACAAGCTAGTTTGGAGTAATTTACAACAAAGGAAGGTACTCTCCCCTCTACCCTAAGCATTGGATAAAAGGCATAGAGTGGCGCAAGAAGTTCTCTTGCACACTATGCCCTAGCATTGAGATCACAAGGGTGAGGGGGAACAAACTGAGGTGTGGAAAAATCTAAGCTTCATCTCAAATCCAACACATACCTTACCCTTGCTCCCTCGTCCCCCCTCAACCCCCCCCCCTCAAAAGGAATAGTAAAATTGAATTCTGATGGTGTCTCGAGGGACCCACAAGCATCGAAGGAGTTTTCAAATATTCAGAGGGGAAAAGTCTACTCCTCTTCTCTAGCTTCAAAGGCCTATACACAAACAACTCAAAAAAACTCCAAGCTCTTGAAGCAGGTTTAATTTTGCCAAGTGACATCAACGTTCTAGCCCTCTCATTGAAGAAGACTCAAAAATAATTACTAGGTCTCTTTGTAAGATTTGCAAAGGAATTTGTGCGGAGAAGGTATCTAAGCACTAGAGATTCTCTAGCACCTTGAAAAATATGAATATTTGTCATGTACCTCCAAATTTCCACTCCTAGTGATATGCGTAGAAAAGAAAAAAAAAACTAAGAAATAGACTGACCAATTAGGGAATTGGACTCATCAATGGTGATTTGGAGCTTACCTATAATAGCATAACTAGCGCACTAATTTATCACTGCAATCAATTTATTTTTTCAAACATAGAAGCATTCTGGACATATAATTTTGTGCTTAAGGCCTCGTATCAGGTGATAAGATAGATTGAAGATAACATCAATGATGGCACTTGTACCATGAACAGGGCACCAACAGGGGAAGGAAGTACAAATGGAGAGGGTTATATATTTTTATCTCTAGCTAGGCAATGATGTTTGTATCAGTGCAGGTCTTCTCAACACCCCTAAGTGTATCACCCCATAGCCTGCAACAGGTTTGACTTGACTCTCTCATCATGCTTAATTCAAATAGTGTCTCAGCTCATGATCACCTAATTTATTTATGGAACAGAGTGGAGAGGAATAAAGGTAAGCTCTCAATTGCTATGGGCAATCATCGTAATCAGTGGGATGTGAAGCTCTCATAGTGCATTCCCTTTGCAATGTTGATAAGTCTAGTTGTTAATCAGTAGTCTCAAATTTGGTGTGGTTTAGCCTCTATCTTCCCTTTAATAATTATGCCACTGATTGGCCCTTATCCCATCTCCTTGGTGGGATGTTTTGGTCTCATTTTGGGTTTTCCCTTTGCTTTTTCTAAGCAAATCTTGGTTTGCTCATCCTCACACTTCAATGGAAGGTTGTGTTCCCATTCAAATATGGGAAAGCGCAAAAATTTAGGGAGCTAGAAGTATGGAAGATAAGAAAGGTTAAGACCCCCCTCTACCATGCAAGGATAAGGATACCTACATGTCTGTGGGGTGCCCCAAAAAGCATAAGGCTCCCCTTATGACTGACAAAGATTACTCCAATGAGAATAATTTAGAGGAAGGTGTCTTTGAGAGAGGCACCCCGACCTTTTTCAAAGCATACAATAAGCAAAATCTATCTACCTTTGTGCACTCTAATTCTGATATAGCCTTCTCCAAGATGAAGGGATGGATGATGAACATTGGTCAACCAAAGGGAAAGAAAATTTAAGACCCTCCCATCTCAAAGTTTCCCATGGAGGATCTCATGAATACTAGGGGTAGATGTAGTCTATTCAAAGTAATCTAGACATGATGTGGTACATAAGATCCTTAGTTACTTAAAAGTAACATTTCAAAGAGCCAATCACTAATTTGCTATCCTATTTGGAGATAACTATCACTCCCCTCTCCAAGGAGCTACTTAGACAAAACAAGGAGCTCACATAAGTTAAATCCCTTTTGTCCAAACTCTTCAGGAGAAGGAAGGTTACAACAATGCAATCAAAGCCAATGAAGCATTTTGCTTACTCCTTATTAAGATAGTTTTTTTTCTCTTTTGCAAAGTTGGGCCTACAGATTAAGCTTATTACTCCTTTTTTTGCTTCTCTTTTATGTATATCTCGTTACATTTTCTCTCCCTAACAATGTTATGTTTATATCTAGATTAACGATTTTCATCCTTGTAATCATTCAAGGATGATTTTGAGAACACTTGCATGCCTTGTCTACTTGGACATTTTGTGTACTTATGTATTTTACCCTTCTAAATATTAAAAAAAAAACAAAAAAACTTCTTACTAATAAAAACTCATAGACATGATTAAACAAAGAACTCATTGAAACTTCTTACTAACAAAAAAATCACACAAGAACTCATTGCAATTTACTTGCTCTCACCTTATTCCTTGGACCCTCTCCTTCAAACATTTTATAGAGACATTACAATATTTTATGTTCTTTTAAAAAACCCTAATTGTGTTGGCTAACAAAGACCATCAATTATTGTCACATACAAGAGTATCACATCCATGTGAAATACATGCAAAGTTATATTCCCATGCATCTCAATTATAGTACAATAATGTGTAATGGTTTGCATGACTCAAACACACTTTTTAAATGAAGTGAGTTAATAGGTGAATCCATTTTTCTTGGTAAGGTAAAGTTACACCTCAATTCGCTCGTTTTTTTAAAAAATTGGTGATTCGAGTTGTCTTAAAACCAGGGAAAACCCCAAAAAACAAAGTTCCCTTCAATCAAGTGGCACTATAACTTCCAATTTTATTTTACAAGATTTAGTAAAGAATTTATGCCAAAAAGGAGTTGAGATTGTCCACTTATTAACTTGCTCCATTGTTAGACCACGCATCTCATGAGGCAATGCCATAAAAATTTGTGTTAGTGCATCAATTTACACATCCTCCATATGTTGTGTTGAGACAAAATTTGACAATGTTGTAGATAAGCATTCATGTCATTTGTTATTACTAATGTGCTTTAGAGACAATAAAACTAGATAAATTGTTCGTGGTATTTACCATCACTTAACAATGCAATGTCTAAAATGCCCCAATACATCATTAAAAAACGTCTTATCAGTAGATATTATGTCTTCTAAGATGGATATCCTCAACCCTAAACTACAATTAAATAATGTACAATTTGACTTCTACTTTCATTGCAGAATAACTGATAATTGTCTTCAAAGACATAATAATATGCAAAGCAAATAGAACTGGTAGGAAATCGAGCAAATGGACCAAGAACAAAAAGCACACAAATAACCTTCAATATTAGAATACACGAGGCCCGTGGAAGGCACTTCAAGAACATATTATCATGACTCTAGTTGAAGAGGCCATGTGTAATTGAACCAATTACCAAAGCATTTCATGCTTATGCCAAGTTGTAATATCATGTGAATGTGCATATTGTTGGGGTGGAGCCACATGGTACTTCTAGAGAATACTTCAATCTCTATTAGAAGAACATTAACAATATTAGGGAGGATGTGCTCAACCAACAATGAAAATGTTTGAATGTGTGTTTATATAAGTTTTGGTAGAATAGATACTTCAAGGACACATATATATGATGAGGGTGATTTTTAAAATGAATATCTTCCAAAGATTATTAATAAGACTATGATCCAAAAGATGATCAAGTTAAAACCCAACATCACAACAATGAAGTAACGAGGAAGGAGATTGCAAGGACACTCATTGATAGTCATGATACATATAAAGTGAAAATGATGCACAAATTCAACTAAAAATACCAAAAAACAATTTTGTACAAATTTTCAAAAAGCTTAAAACCTTCACCAAAACTTCACTTTAAAGTCTAATCCCGATGCAAATAAAAAAGATCCTAAAACCTTACCTTAAAGTAGACCTCCCTGCAAATCAAAACAGAGTTAAATCCGAAGACATCATATCAAAATATTATTACATATTATAGTGTCTTGACACAATGTATATACTATTCACTGCAAATAGAGTTGAGGAACAATTTTGTGCAAATTTGCAAGAGCTTAAAGTCTTCACCAAAATTTCACTTTAAAGTCTAATCCCGATGCAAATAAAAAAGATCATACACCTTAACTTAACTTTACCTTAAAAGCAAAAAAGCTTAAAGTCTTCACCAAAACTTCACTTTAAAGTCTAATCCCGATGCAAATAAAACAAATCCTAAAACCTTACCTTTAAAGCAGACTTCCCTGCAAATCAAAACAAAGTTAAATCCGAAGACATCATATCAAAATATTATACTTTACCTTAAAAGTAGGATATCATATCAAAATATTATACTTTACCTTAAAAGTAGACCTCCCTGCAAATCAAAACAGAGTTAAATCCGAAGACATCGTATCAAAATATTATTACATATTATAGTGTCTTGACACACTTAAATACTATTGACCACTGCAAATAGAGTTGAGGACCTTGAGACTTGAATCTAAGTATTTAACCACTTTGTTGTAATATCACGAGCTCATGTGTATGTTTATGTTAATACCTATTTATATTTTGAGAAGCATGGTCCTTTTGGAATATTTTAATATTATTTTTCACTTGATTAGCATAGATGTTTTAAAAAAACATGGGATTATTATATGTGTATCTATTTATATTTTGAGAAGTATGTTTTTATCATTATTTTGTTATAATAATAATAATTTAATTTTAAGCTCGTAAGGGTGTAGACGGATTGACAAATGTAGTGTAAATGGAAGAAAATATGTAAAAAGGAGATCTCAAGTTCGATTCTCGCCCTGATTTACCTGTGCCCCATGCTTGCGAGYTGTGTGAATGCACTTGGAGGTTATAGAGGTAGCAGACGAGAATCAATCAACCCCATGTCACGCGAGTACGAGAACCCCCTCTGCACAATTATTTGACTACTAAAAATTATAAAGATATACATACTCTACTCATCATCATAATTTCCAACCCAATCATCATAAATGTTTAAAACCCTAAACCCTAATTGTAAGAAGACTTTCTGCCACTTAAGTTTGAACTTGGGTCATTATTATGATGATGCCCCTTCTCAATCATTAAGCTCAATTTGAACTTGGATCATTATTTTGATGATGTCCCTACTAAAAATTATAAAGATGTACATACTCTACTCATCATCATAATTTCCAACCCAATCATCATAAATGTTTAAAACCCTAAACCCTAA
>ML776851.1:1309717-1345887 GCA_009831015.1 Picea engelmannii | reverse complement strand
TTGTTATAATAATAATAATTTAATTTTAAGCTCGTAAGGGTGTAGACGGATTGACAAATGTAGTGTAAATGGAAGAAAATATGTAAAAAGGAGATCTCAAGTTCGATTCTCGCCCTGATTTACCTGTGCCCCATGCTTGCGAGCTGTGTGAATGCACTTGGAGGTTATAGAGGTAGCAGACGAGAATCAATCAACCCCATGTCACGCGAGTACGAGAACCCCCTCTGCACAATTATTTGACTACTAAAAATTATAAAGATATACATACTCTACTCATCATCATAATTTCCAACCCAATCATCATAAATGTTTAAAACCCTAAACCCTAATTGTAAGAAGACTTTCTGCCACTTAAGTTTGAACTTGGGTCATTATTATGATGATGCCCCTTCTCAATCATTAAGCTCAATTTGAACTTGGATCATTATTTTGATGATGTCCCTACTAAAAATTATAAAGATGTACATACTCTACTCATCATCATAATTTCCAACCCAATCATCATAAATGTTTAAAACCCTAAACCCTAAAAAAATTATAAAAATGTACATACTCTACTCATCATCATAATTTCCAACCCAATCATCATAAATGTTTAAAACCCTAAACCCTAAAAAAAAAAACTTTATGCCACTCGATCATTAAGTTAAGTTTGAACTTGGTTATTATTATTATGATGCCCCTTCTCAATCATTAAGCTGAATGCAAATATAACATTATTAACGTTCATATACCATTAATATTAAAACAAATATTAAAAAACACCTATTTATTCTTGGTTTAATTCATTTTCCAACGTTCATATACCATTAATATTAAAACAAATATTAAATAAAAAAAACTATTTATTCTTGGTTTAATTCATTTTCCAACTGAAATATTATATCCTGGTTAAATAAAAGTGGTAACTACCTTTGAAAATATATATTTAACCGTTATTTTTACTTGACAACTGCCATTTGTCGATATCTTATTTCAAGTAGCTTTTTATAGAGAAAACGAAAAAGGAAAATATAATGAAAATGGCCTCCAACATTGAATTTGTTAACAAATCCCGGGGGATTAATACCATCAAATACAACCTGTCTGTGAGGTAAAATAACAGAGTAATAGCAAGACTCTTAAATATACATTACAACATGAGATGATTGCATGTGCAAAGGACCTACAAATATATTAATGCCCAATATTGCACACTGTGGGGTACTGCTAACACCATTTAGATCCAAAGACAGTCTCCTCTTTGCTGCTCTGGGATCTGTAACACCAAACTTCAAAAGCTTTACTTAAAATCTGGATGTCTTGCTCGCTCTGTTTTAAGCCAATGATATTAATGGCCAACATCACTAACAGTAGAGGTACTGCTACTACTAACACCATTCAGACCCAAAGACAGTCTCCTCTTTGCTGCTTTGGATCTGTAACACCACACTTCAAAAGCTTCACTTAAATCTGGGTATCTTGCTTGCTCTGTTTTAAGCCAGTCCGCCAAAATTTCAGCCTGATCACTAGAAGGCAATGCTAGAACCAGGGAAATGAGCGCAGATTCTATGCTTTGACAGAGATCATTATCCATTTGGTAAGGCATTTTCTCATAAAAATTTTGTAGGTCAAGTTGTGGCTTTGTTTCCCTTATAAAGGGTAACCAAAGTTTCACCAGATGTGTTCGCCTTGGAGCAGAAAAGATTACATTGCCATACCCCACTGCTTCCAAAACCTTTCCTGTAATTTCAATCATCTTCAATTTTGTTTCCCATAAGCATGACCTAAATCTTATATCCTTAACTATGTAAAGAAGGTTATCAGAAGCTTCTGTCCACTTGCTGACAAAATCAGTTAAAAGATCCATCTTAGGCAAAATGTGACACAACCATAAGAAGTCAGCCAAAAATTTTAAAATGTGATTTTCGTGGTCCTCTAGGACATCTTCTGTGTCAGATAACAGAGACGCCATTTTCTTTTCAAAAATGGCAAACAACTCCGATAGATGCTTTTTCACTTCATACTTTACATTGTCATCTACTGCAAGGAGAGGTGCGTCATCATCTTCAACAAGCATATACTCTACCTGCTCTTGTGCAGATGCTTTGAGTTCATCTGGAGAAGCTGGCAAATCAGAACGTTTACTGTCAACTTGAATTGCAGCATGTATTGCAGAAAGAAACACATTTCTTACTGCATCTGAGTCAACCGGTTGAAGTCTAGCAAGGATGGGAACGACTTCTGAACCTAGGTTTGGAAGGGTTCTTATAATTTCTTCCTCTTCATGTTCCTCCCAGGGAACTGCCTCTAAATATTGAACACACTTTGAAATTATTTGATCACTACCAAGTTTGGTGGCTACTTTCAGAATGCCGAGAGCCATTTTTACATTCTGCCACAAATCTGTAACCAGATTGTTGTCCAGATAAAAAAGCCTTAAAATGTTCACATGATTATCATAGTCAGATTCATAGCAGTAAACTTCAATACAATTACGAGAATCCAGAAATTGGCATATGGGCCAGTCATCTGAAAGACGCTCCGCAAAATATTTGCTTTGTTTTACTAGAATTTCTGAATGGCAGTAAAACCAGTCGTCTCTGCCATCGCTTGTCCTCAATCTCACAATTACATCACTGGTGGAACGATCCCCAATTTTTTTCAATGCAGTATTCTCTTTTGCCATGGAAAAATGAAAGCTGTTCTAGATTCATACTAGACAGAAACAGTAACTTGATGGGAAGTTGACACACTCCAACCTCATCCAATGGAAAGGTAACTCATTAGATATCCTGTCTTAGAGAGAAACAAGTATAACATCATCATCACACCAATGCTCTTGTCTTCTAAGGTTTTCTTCAATAAATCCTTCAGTCCTTTGTTCACAAGAGGTCCAGTAAGAATCTGCCCAAGGAAAAAAATATAAGTAACTCAAAAGAAAATTAAAATGTTGTTAGTGATCTATGACCTTCTGTATAAGCGCATCATTCAATGTGTGTGAACGGTATGGCTGCAATGGTGCAGAGTGTGAAATCGCATGTGAGATGAGAGAAACCTCCGTAGTTTTCAGTACATCAAAAGTGAACGTGAGCCATAATGGCAAACCTCATAAGAAAACTCCAAGTGACCAATTAATGTATAAAGGCAAACCTCATTGTAAGAAAACTCCAAGGAACCAATTCATGTAAGTAATCTACAACTGAACATATGAAAAGAACTCCATCCTTTGCAATCCTTTACATGACAGACACGCTAGTTTTTATTGAAATATACTATATAGTTTACTTCAATAATAACCAGCTTTTTTAACTCTGTCTTTCGGCTTAAGACTCTTCACATGAGAGACTTTATTCCGCATTTAACATATGGATGCATCCAACTGGATATACTTTTAAGTGAAGGCTAATTCCAGATATTTGTGTACATGCATCCTTGCCTTCTGAATCTGTGCCTTGCATGATATATGGTGGGCATGCTAGGTAATGTTCAACTGAACTTAGAGAAATAGATCACCAATCGTAAATGCAAGGACTAATTTTCCATAAACAGTTGCTACTCTAGCATTGAAAAGAGAAGTTGTTTGGTAGAAGAAATTGAACAAAAATTAAATGCCCAAATTGGAATTTCAATAGAGCAGTTATTGAATATTGCAAGGCCAGAGTAGAGGAAATCAGGTGAGGATACCCAAATAACTGAAAATGAACACTCCTACATAGTTTTAATTCCATGAGATTTGCAAACAGTTTGGAGCCTATCATTTGCCAAATTGCCAACTTCTGGTTTGATCTTTAAACTTTAAAATCATGCAGGAAAATAAATGTAATTCTTTTTTTATTGATGAATACTGCGTATGAATCCTGTCAAACTCAGCCAACTTATAATCCAGGGCTCTATGCCCACCAGGCTTTGAAACTAGGGCATTAACGTGGTGATGCCCCATCTCATTTAACAAAGGTCAGAATGATTCTTGGTGATTAGACTTCAAGAGATTCTTGGTGTTTCATATGCTATTGTTGAGGTATACAAAAGAGCATTGAACCCCTTCAGCTAAAATATCGAGGCTTTGGCCTTCTTCTCTGTGAAACTATTTCTGCATATGTTTTTGTGTGTATGAATTTTTTTCATGGTATTAGAACTTGGTTTATAGAGCTCCTGGGGATACACAAGGAGCTATTTTGAATATCAGGAGTTAATGGAAGTCATGATAAAGAAGGTGACAAGGAACAATTATGAAGACCAGAATAAACAAGAAGCATATAATGCCAAGAATCGAGAATCTATTATTTTAATAAAGTCATCAATCATTGGTGATATGCTTCCCCAAGTGCAAGATGCCACCAGTGGATACGAGATGTGGAGAATACTACTGAATCTACATGAAAATTCCAAGATGAGGCCTTCTACCTTAATAATTTACCTTACAAAGTTGAGGAAGGGGAATCAATTTCAGAATATCTGCTGAAATTGAAGAATATCAGGGATCGGTTGCTTGCTCTGGAGTCTGGACAAGCAAGTAGTTTGTCTCAATCGTTTGAACACTTTGTTGAGACATTAAATATCACTTATGAATCTATTGATATTACATTTGACAAGAAGACAAACCAGTTGTTGTGCAAGCAGCAGTTCAAAAGTGGTGGAAAGGCGTCAAAGAGTGTTTCAGCTGCCAAATACAAAACCAAAGGCACACCGTAGCATGGTGGAGAGAAAAGCAGCTCAGTCAATGTAACTACTGAAGATTTTCTGAGGTCCTAACAGGCTGCCAACTAGGTCTGTCTTTGACCTCAAGTTGGCTCTAAGTTTCTGCTGTCACACTCTTGTTTGCTGCTATTTTAAATCAGCAAACTGACCAGGAACTTTACTGCTGTTTTAGTTAAGGTTACATAGGCTTTTAGGTGCTCTAGCATGTAGTTTTAGTCACCAACAAGTCACATGCATACCATAAAATATGTAACACACATCTAGATCTTTACAACTGAAATAATGTTGTTCTACACTCTAGCATACATGAAATGGACACAATAGTTTTTGGTCAACATGACCCTGGACAAAACCCCCCAGGGAAAACCAGTTTGGAATATATGTCTATATATCTTAAGTAAAGAAGGTGGAATACAACAAGTACATGAAACAAATGAGCCTGATACAATGGCAGCTTCTCTCAAGTTGCTATACAAGTCCAAGAAGAAAAATGTGCCCAAGCTTGGTGCGCCCTCCTCAAATGTTGCTCAATCCCACTGAAATGAAGCACCCTTGCAACAACTCTGAATATGCATGCTACCTCTCCAACAAAACTGTCCTCAAAGCAATCTGACCACTGCAAGACCTCCCTGCTATAAGTGTGCCCTCCTCCAAGCAAGAACAACTACCACAAAATAAAGAGGGTCTAAGACTCCATGAGTCCTCCATGAAAGAAGGCGCCCAAGCTTCCCTCAACCATAGCCTCCATCCTCATCTCAATGCTCTCTCTCAAACTCTCCAAATGAACATAAGAGTGAATGAACCTCTCTTGGCCCTATGTGCCCCTCTTGAACCTCCATAAAGAAACCTAAAAGATGGATGGATGAGATCATCCCATCCCATCTCTAATCAAAGGTTGAGATCATCCCATAATAATCTCACTCACAAACCCACTTTGGGTTAAGTTCCCTAAGTTTACTTTATGTCTCCTAATTCACCCACAAAGTGAATTAATAGTCATTTTAGGCTAAAATGACCGAATTTTACTTTTGACTTAAATCTCCTAAGTCAAAGTGAAATTAGACATAAAGTACAAGGTACATAGTACCAATGTATTTCCCACTTGTGGTTAGAGGCTCCAAACCACAAGGGGACCACTTCCCAAGGTACACAAATCTTAACAACTACCACATGTAACTTTAATCATAAGTACATAAAGTGTTAATACTGTGGCAAGTTGGAGCACATAATGAGAAATTGTAAGAAGCGATTGTGGAATATGAAGCACAAGAAAGCTGCCTAGAAAATAGAAGGTGAATGTCGCAGAGCAGGAAGAAGAAGAGGAGCATTATTTTGTTGGTTCTCAACGGAGGTAAGTGTCTTCAATGCTTTGATTTTGGAGCTTCAAAACATATGACTAATAGGAGGGATCGGTTTGTTTACTTTGTTGAAAAGAAATCCAAAACAGATTTTGTAATTGTAGATGACGGCAGCAATCATTTTGCCAGAGGGTCATAGTGATTTTAAAATTCAATTGTGGTATGGTAAGAAGCGCATGTTTCATAATGTACTCTACATCCCAAGCTTGAATAAAAATCATCTTTCAATTGGTGATATAACAGAGTAGAACCCACATTCGGAGGTCCTCTTTAGAGGCAATAGATGTTTTGTAAATCACAAAAGGAGTGATAAGGTGATTGCAATAGGAATAAAGAAAAGTGGATTTGTGAAAAATGACGAGGCAGAATCTTAAGCTTTGGTAGCCAGTGTTGACACCAACAACAAATCTTTATGGCATCAAAGGCATGGACATCTAAACTTTTAGTATTTTTTTCTTTTGAACAAAACTAAAAATCATATATGGATTGTCTTTGATCCAGGAAAATAATGTATGTACAGTACGCTTGGTAGGAAAACAATGCAAAAGGCATTTGATGAAGGAAATGCATGGAGAGATAGATTTGGTCCACTGATATTTGGAGGCCCGTGAAGGCAGCAACAATCCCTGGTGTAAGGTACTTTCTTCTCTTTGGATATGCCTCTTCCATTAAGATGTGGATGTTCTTCTTACAGAAGAAGTATGATGCATTTGTAAAGTTTAATAACTAAAATGAATCTAGTAGAAGAATTAAGGTCTTTTGGTAGGGGAATTTACACCAAATGAGTTTGCTGATTTTTGTATGAAAGAAGGGATTCAAAGGCAATTCACCGCACCTTATACACCTCAGCAAAATGGGATGGTTGGAAGAAGGATAAGACTGTAATGGACATGACAAGGTGTATGTTGCAAGGGCAAGACAATTCCAAATAAGTATTGGGTTCAAGCAGTATATATTGTTCTTTCTATACTAGATGGGAGTTCACAACAAAGATGGTGCAAAGAATTACTCCTGAAGAGGCATGGTCCAGCACAAAACCACAATTGAATAACCTATGGGTATTTGGTTTTGTTGCTTATGTTTTAACTCCAAACAAAGAGAGGCTAGAGCCAAAATGGAAGACACTATCATTTGTTGGGTATAGTGATCAATCTAAGGCCCATAGGTTGATGGACATTGTCTTCAATAAAACTATTATTAGCACAGATGTAATTATAGATAAAAAAACCAGGTCTGTTTCTGCTCTGAAAATAGGTGATATTTCATGGTTTGAGGATGAAAAATCAACCCAGTTGCAAGGAGAACAGTCACGGGAGGATGGGCATCCATCGATGATGTGCACGAAGCACGTGAAGAAACAAAGGCTGAAATTGCTCCAAAAGGAGTGAGAGAGATGGCTGATGCTTCAAGTCGAAAGCTTGGTGTACACTAAAAGTCAAAGTAGCAGGCATAGCATTGAGGGAAATTGGGCATGTAATGGAATGGAAGGGTTAACCTCCCTGTAGCCAAGTATCACTCTACTACCACTTTGTGGTGTACTTGACTCTATTTCCCGAGTAATAGGGCACAAGCTTCAGCTCCATGATTTTCCTCTTGTAGCTCTTAGAAAACCCACTACTTAATGGCCAAATGAATCAACCAATTTATGACAACTAGTGGAATGCTATAAACAAACTTATCACATGTATAAAGAAACTTTTAAAATTGGAAAGTGATTTAGAAAATCCATGGAAAATAACAAAAACACATCAAATAACAAATATCATGTAAGACATCATCTTGAGAAAATGTTAAACATGAAAAATGGCTAACAAGAGAGCATTCACCACCCAGACATGCACATTATGTTCAAATGCCACCTACAAGTTGGGACAATGAGATGACAAGGACAAGGCTACCTACAAGCTTACAAAAAAAAAACCAAGGCTCTATAACCAAGACTATGCTAATCAAAGAAATGAACAATATGAAACAACTAAAATCCTTAGTTAGTTTACGTATTGGCAGGGGTTAGAAGAAGAACCCTCTGCTAGCTCTAGCACTAGTAAAGGCAACCCTCTGCCAACCTTCACCATTAATATGGGAAAAAGAACCTTTGCCAACCTTCACCATTAGTATGGTAAAGAAAACCTTTTCCGACCTTTGCCACTGGTATCGAAAAACCCTCTGCCAAACTTTGCCACTTGTATGAGTAGATCCTCTACTAGCATACTCACTAGAATAAAAAACCCTCCATTAGATTACGAACTATTCCAAGTTACATGCTCCATGATTTGTTCAACTCTTTCCCTTCAGCAATATGGCATTTTTTAGAGCCACAATGTATCAACCCAACATGGGGATTCAATCATTCAACAAGTTTTCCCTTAATTCTCCTCTATTTTTCTTATTAGCTAGAATGATAATTCCATACGTGAGAATGAGCATAACAATGCAAAGAGTAACCAAACAAACAGCCAAAAGAACAACTGAAAGAACCCTTCTCAAGTCTCTAGGAAACATAAATACTTTGCAAGAGGGTTGGTTAGCATTGAATTTGCATGAAATGAGTAGTCATTTTATTCTTCTATGCCTTTTTTCCTGTGCTACCTTTTTGCCACTCAAAAAGGGACTAGTCAAGTGAGACATCTATCATGTTGGATGGTTAGGTAGGTCCTCACCACTACCTTACCTCTAGCTTGCAACTTGTCAAATCAGAGCCCCTCTTTAGTAACTCTGAAAGTGTTTACACTATGTTTTTGGGTGCTTCATGAGATTTGCGCTATATGGTGTATGAACAATGTCTGGATCGTCTGTGATGAATTTGTACATGGGAGATGGTCTATGATGGAGTTGCACATTGAAGATAGCTTATGTAGTGGTTGCTTGACCTCAATTGGGTGCTTTCTTGGTATTCTTCCATTTGGCATTGGAAATCTCCTAACAACTTTAGTGACATTCTACATGATGGCCACATGGACATGGTTACTTGCTAAGAGAATGCCCTACTTAGGAGGGTGACATTCTACATGATGGCCACATGGACATGGTTACTTGCTAAGAGAATGCCCTACTTAGGAGGCATCCTGGAGGAGGGTATTAGGCATGAGACAACACAAGGTAACTTGAATAATTGCATGGAGGCTTGGAGTGGGCTACAAAACACCTGAGTTGCAACAATGTTCATGCAGCGGGGGGGGACCCAGTGGAGTACATGGCTTAGGAGCATTGTTGGAGTCTTTTGGAGGCTGGTGGAAGAGGAGTGTGGACACACCTTGTGTAACTACATCATCTTGGAGCCCTTATTGTGTACAACATCACATTGGAGCTTGACATGCGTATCATTGGAGTGGAGCACTTCACTTGTGCAAACATAAATGTGATTATTGTAGGCTGATTATACGAGCATTGGCCCACATTGTATTGTTGACCTCCCTTAACTCCCATATATATAGAGGAAGGAGAGAGTCCTTCACTCATTCACCATCATTGTACTTTTCTTTGCACTTGTCTTCTTGGAGTAAGTCTCTAAGGTTCATGTGGAAACCCTAGGAGGAGTTGTGAAGTCTAGAGAGGATGTCTTGGTTTGGCGCTTAATCCTTGTGAGATATTAGGATTTACTCTTGTGAAGAAGACATTGGTGATGATCACTCGTCATTTAGAGATGTGACTAGGAGGAGCACACTAGTCCTCCTCTCTTTCTTATATCTTCACTTGTACTTTATCTCTCTTTCTCTTGGAGTCACTAGGGTTTCTTGATCTACTTGGTGCATCTTGAAGTCTAGGGTTAGGGTTTCATCCCTTGGAGATTTGGAGATTAGGGTTTGAGGTGAAACCCTAGGTCATATTTGGTGAAGAAGAAGAGGAGACATTTTGCCTTAGAGGACTAGCTTCAGTGATTCTTGCTTGTTGGATATCCTTGATTGAGCTAGGGTTTTTCATTGTTTTCCCTAGAAAGGGTTTTGGAGAGCTAGTGGATTGTACTAGCCTTGTGATAAGGCTTTGGTTTGTACAACAACTTCATCTTATGCATATTAATGAAGTTTTCAGCTGTCCAATACTTATGTAAATAGCAGATTTGATTTTATTTCCAAATATATATATATATATATATATATATATATATATATATATATATCTTGTTGATTTGACATAAGTTAAGGGAAATTATGTTAAGTGATTCAACATTGTAATTTGAAGAAAAGGGCTGTTTTACTGCTATAATTACTGCTGTAAATAAGTGTTTTCAAATCTGGTTTATGCATGATAAGGTTTCCCTAGAGGGATGAAACTTATTGGAACACTTTGGTATCTTTTCTCTTAAATTGCCTTGATGATTAGGGTTGTCAAGTACTGAAATTTTGTCCACTGTTGCGACTATTTTGTTTGTATTTCATAACAGGCCTAAGGCTGAAAATTCACTGGGTTAAGATCCATGGAACCTCTAGGGTAGAGGTGAAATTTCCGTGGGTTAAGATCCATGAAACCTCTAGGGTAGAGGTGAAATTTATGTTTTGCATCGAAGCTCTTGAACATAGAAATTTCCACACACTTGTCATACCATACTCTTATATTACCTTCTGTTTTTTGAGAACACATCATGGCCTCATAATAAACTTAGGAAAGGAAAAAATACCCCTAAGCAAGCTAATTATGCTCATTAGTGGGGCCGGGGCTTGAACCCCACTAGTAACTTTACAAGATCACACAACTTAGTTCCATACGTACAATATGTTACAATATAAGGTGCCCTTATTATAAGACATAGTGCTATTAACAAAAATTATGTACTTCATATTACACCATGATCCATGTACAAAATAAGGGTACCAAAATGGGTATTATAGTACATGTGCAATTTCTTAGCAAAGTAAAAAGCAACAAACTATGGCACTCTCATCCTCTAAAGTGGAGTATAGGGAAACAATAAGTACAACTTGCGAGCAGTGTAGTTGCAAAAAATACTTGCTAATTTGCAAATAAAACAATCCAATACAGCTATACTTTACAGTGATAATCAAGGTGTGTTGAAATTGGCCAAGAATGCAGTGTTTCATAAACAAACAAAAAAAGTGGGAGGAGGTTCATTGTCACTACATCCCATAGCTTGTAGATAATGGAGAGATCAAGTTGCAACACCGGCAACTTAGGAGCAGACTACAAACATTCTCCCCAAGCCTCTTCATCCAAATCAGCTTGTAAAGTTTAGGGATAAGCTTGGTATAGTTTCACATATACATTGGGGGAGGGTAATAGAATATTAATGATGGTCATATTATTATTGTATTTAGTTTATAAATAATAATATATATAAATAAGTCACATTTATTATGTGAATTAATAGTTAATGGGATTCTGCTTCACTAGTAAAGACAATGGCACATCAAGCCAACCACAAAGGTTCAATTCCCTAGGCCAAGTGTATGTTTTTGGTGATTTTGATGAAAGAATACTTGTAGTTGCAACAATTTAAATTTTAGCCGAATGGAAGTGCTTTTGTTCAACGAGTCAAGCCTCGGGACATTTTGCCTATACAAGCAAGCCACTTGTGGTGCCCACCTCTTTGAGCTAATTATAATGCTTCTCTTTAGTTTAAAGTGAGGAAGTCAAAATAACTCTTGGTGATTCAACTTCAAGAAGCTTGGTGTTTCATATGCTATTGTTGAGATGTACAAAAGAACATTGAACCCATTTGACTAAAATATCAATCGAGGCTTTGGCTCTCTTCTTTGCAATATTATTTTCTGCATATATTGTGTATGTGGATTTCTTCACATATTCATAATTATGAAATGCATGCCCTTTATCATCCTAGTCCCATGTCATGATTGACCACTAGCTTAGTTTGTGCACAAGATAAACTAATTAAATGAGAGAATGACTACGAAAATTAAATTTGGCATGCAAACTCATTAGATACCATCACAAAGGATCCGTTCAAGAAATAAGGTCACATGTGAAATAAAATTCCACATTTCTTTCCAAGATTTTGAGTTGCTTGAGCAAGCCATATAGCTTCTTGACCCATACTTGAGGGTAAATAAGAATCGAACTTGTGAAATTATGATGTAAATGAAGAAACCGAATAGCTTATCTTTTTCGTTTCTCTACAACAACAGTGATCAATTATGTCAGCTTTATTGGAATCATGTACATGGCTGTCTAATAGACATAAAATACAAGATAAAAAAGGGCTATGCTTGGAAATAGATTAGCTGTTTCAGGAAAACACATGGGGAGAACATAGGCTGGACAGTATGCACTAGCCATCTACTCAACTTTGGTCCATCCAGTAATTGACAAATTTTATGGGTAAAATTTGTACAAAATTTTGAGAACAATCAAAACAAAGGAAATGTTTGGGAAAGGATTTGGTGTTTCGGGAAAAAACATAGGGAGAGCATAGCCAATATGCATAAGCTATCTACTCAACTTTGGGGAATCCAGTAATTGACAAATTTTATGGATAAAATTTGTACAAAATTTTGAGAACAATCAAACAAGAAGATACTTGGGGGAAAAGTATACTGGCAAAATTTCAGTTCATACAGATTGCAAAATAATAGAAGCTCTGAAATTCTGGCTTAAGCTTCAAAGTTTTAGTTCAATGGTGATGCTACAAGAGACTTTCTATAAGTAATACCCAAACTATGGATTCATAAAGTCCACCAAGTATCATAAGCATGATGTGGATTATTGCAAAAACTAATTTAAGTCTTAATTTTTTGATCCCTTCTTTGGTCTAACCCGTTACTTTAACCCATCTCCAATGATTAAAGCCGATTATGAGAAACAATTCACGAATGCTCTTGATCCCTTCTTTGGCTCAACCCACTTACATTAACCCATCTCCATATGATCAAAGCCTATTATGAGAAACAATTCAAGAATGCTCTAGCCTAGCCTTTCTCCTTCTAAAAGCTCTCCAACTGCAACCAATATATCTAACAGCTGGTGATAGGGCAAATCCCTCAACAATGAGATAGATAACCAAATGGAAGCATATATATTAATAACTCACTTGATCAACATTTAGAAAGACTGACTTTACATATAACCAATTGGGAGAACCCACGTCAAGGGCAGTACTTTGGCACAAATGCATACATACACTAGGAAAGCGTCAAACAGAAAATATTATAGGTTTTATACTAGTGATGTATTATTGATTCCACAAGATAACATTAGACTCTGATCCGTGCCCCAAGTCTTCCTTTTTATCAAAAAAATTAACTTGCATCTTGACGCTCACCATCCCCACGATTTTCAATCAACAGGCCCCTCTAAACCTACTAAAAATTAAACCATATTTAGAAGTACAACCACAATAAACAACTCTTTTTGTTAATCATCGAATTCCCATACAGCTTTGCAATATATGTCAGCTACCTAGAAAGAAACACGACAGAGCTTACCTTTGATTATAAAGACCATGTTGAGAAAAAGATGTAACCTGCGTTTTATCCTCAAAATCTCCCTGCTGTCCTCTCTATTACAGAGAAAATACAACACTCTTCTTAAATATTGTAAATCTACAGACCAGCTATTTGTTAAGCAGAAACATAGGGTACACCGGACCAATAACTGAAAAATGAGACCCTGGCCATCCACTGAACGGGTCTTCTAAAACCATCAAAAGATGTCAAAGGAATTGAACTGTTTAACAGAAGCTATCCAACAACATTAAGTTTTATAATCATGGCCCTCAATGGCATTATTGGCTTCAAAAAAACGCCCAAGGAATCCTCAAACAGAAAACCACTCAGCTCCAATAAAAATACAGATTAGAATTATCGAAGTCAGAGATCCCAAATCAAGCTACAAGCGACCCACCTCATAAATTATCAAAATCAGAGTACCCAAATCAAAAGCTTCAAGAGACCCACATCATAAATTATCAAAATCTGAGAACCGAAATCAAACAAGAAGAAACCCTTATGAAAATCAAAGAACCCAAATCAAACTACAAGAAACCACAATCACATATCGGAGAACCCAAATCAAGGTACAAGAGACCCACGTCCTAAAATATCAAAATCGGTGAACCCAAACCAGACTGCAAGAGACAGACACGATCTTAGAATCCTAAAGTGGGTATCGAAAGGCAACAGACAGTGGGTAATGGTGAGGAACAGCTTGCAGGAGAAGAAGAAGAGTCAGTGGGCAGGGGGCCAATGGCAAGGGATGGTGAAGATAGACTTGGAGTTGGGCAATAAAGGCATCAGTGGCCCCCTCACCGTCCCACGGGCCCAATGCCTGCTTCTTCTCAGGGTGACACTTGCCCTCCTATATCTGAAGGAATCTTCGTACAAAAATATGTATATTTGGGTACACTGACACGGACTAATACTCGAAGCCCAAGTGCCGGGATGAGGTGATCCAGACCAGACAGAGGATGATTATTAAAGGAATTTAACTATAACCAGTAATGTTCCAATTAAATATTTTCTTTCATCCCAGCTGTTACGAGTAGATCTGATTCGCTGATGATGAGTAATCATGAAAAAAATCCATGGTGGGTTTGCTTGTTTCGTCGTTGTCAGTAAACCACGTGCTATCGCCATATGTTTTGGCGAGCTTGCCAGGTGGTGGGCCGACCCTGAATTACTTGAGGAGGAGGTTTCAAAGGTTAGGTTTTGTAAGTCGCGCATTTGTTAGAGAGGCCCGTCGTTGTGATGCGTTTGGTGAAAAACGATAGAAGTAGGGTAACCGGGGGAGGACTTGACCCTTTTTAGATTATTTGGTGATTTGATTTTGCTGAAATCATCCGAAAATTTGTTCGTAATTTTATTTTTGTAGGTTGCGCATTTGTTAGATGGGCCCGTCGTGTGATGCTTCCGTTTAAAACAAGGGAAGTAGGGTAACCGGGAAACGATTTGGCCTTTTTAAGATTATTTGTTGATTTGATTTTTGGAAAATTTGTATGTAATTTGATTTTGTTTGCTGTATTCTGCAAATTTTTTGAAATTGCCAATTTGATTGTATACATGGATTTGATGTCGAAAATTTTTGGTACATTTTGATTATGCACCGTACATATATAAAATTGGCAATTTCGTTAAATAATTTTTTAAAAATCAATTTTTTTTTTTTTTTTTTTTTAAAACTAATTTAATTTTTTATGGTAAAAAAAGTGAAAGGGTGAAATCATTGATCTGTTATTTTTTTTTCTTTCTTTGTTATCCATGAATGCAAGGTAATTTATCACTATTATTCAAGGAAAATCCTCTTAAATGACTTATTGGTGGTCCATAAGGGGGACGATTTTCACTCCTTACTTCTCCCAAATGTTTCAAGTAGTTAACATGTTTCATTACATGTCAGGGAGATGAACTCTTAGCCAATTATAAGCAATTTTAGGTCTTGCTCCAAGACCTAAAAGTGATTTCAATGAAGATAGTATCCATGAATATAGTCATCGTTGAGGCTCCAACACAGGGGTCTTGTGCTTACAAGTAATCTCTTGTCTTAGTCTCATACATGAGACTAGATAGTAACCCCAGTTGCAGTTTAACCTCATGCTCAGTGGAACCCACTATCTTACTTGAAAAGTGTTGTTATTTCTATTTGGTTTCCATTCTTCTTTTTTTCCTGAATTTTCATAAAAAAATCTTCAATTTAATTTCTTGTGAAGAGAGACATTGGACAAAAAATGTTGAAATTATTGACCCATTCTCCTACTTGAAAAAGAGATGTTATTTCTATTTGGTTTCCATTCTCATTACGAGGCATCCACATTTTCACCATGGTTTGGGATTAGCCAATTACAATTTTTTTATCGTTATGATCTAAGCACTTACAATTTTATGAGTGACAACAAAATATCGTCGACCATATGTCCCACCAAGACGATGTGCACTAGCTAGTTAATAGTGACACTAGCAACTCAAATCACAGGTTAACAACCACACCACCCTACCATGTGGACTAACGCCACGTTACATGCTCTATTGGGGTTATTCCATGTTGCAAGCCCTATGATGTGGAATAATGCCACATTACCTACTCTACTGACAATTTTCCACGTCACAAGGTGGTGTGGTAATTATTTGCAATTTGAGGGGCTAGTGTGGTTGTTAACAACGTGAAAATATCATCATGTTGGTAGGTACAATTAATGATACTTATCCTCGTCCCAATTTTACTTATAACACTTTTGAGAGCTATGCTTCCTCGAAGGATTGCTTCTAGTGTTAACCAAAACTATGCAAGTTTTAGCATAACACTCAAACTTTACCTTAATGTCAATGCTCAACGCTGAGTATTCTAGCAGAGTTGTACCAAAGGCCCTCTTGCACAAATGTCTCAACATAAGTCATATGCCAACAACATTTTAGTGCCAACATTGAAGATCCAATGCTCATGCTAGATAAACCCCAACACCAACAATGTACCACATCATTGCACCAAGGCCACAAAGTGTTCAATTAGTGACAATGCTGACACATGCCTTGAACATGTGAGCACGTGCAATGCACATGCTTTCAACACATAATGACATACCTCAACATGCTCTACCATATAGATCCTTACATGGCACATTATGTCCAAATGTGTAAAGATATGATGGATAGAACCTTTTACTACTTAAAGATAAATCATACCCATGTGATTTCTAACACAATTTTGTCCAAATTATTTTGTGTAGGTTATTGCCCATGTCTTTGTACTTTTAAAATCTTCTAAAAAACTATGTTGTTAATGTGGTAGATAATAGAGAAGGGTCTTTGTTTTTATTTATGATGGTGCATACAATTCAAGACAAGGTTATTTTATAAGGCACTACCTACACCAAAATCTTTGTCTAGGAGTTGGCTTTGGAGTCCCAAGATGATTTGATAGCATCTCCTTTTACTTTGATATAACATTGTCGACATTTTTTATGTCATGCCTTGTGAGCCCTCTTTCACTTGTAGTCATCATTATCTATATGATATCCATATTGAGTGCAAGTATTAGGATTGCAGTGGTATATCCTAGCATATCACATAATTGGGATTTTGTTCCACATTAATACTCTACTCTTAATATGGTGTGCATGAGTGTTGTGAATAATTTCACTTGCATAACAATTGTGAGACAAAGGTGGTTTATAATGCATCACATACACACAAAGTTTTATCCACCCAGAAGTTGGCCTTGAGGTGCAACAACCATGGTTAATGTGAAAGCATCATTAATTACTTTGGTGTTAACAAAATCGATAATTTATCTATCATGCATTGTGGGTCTCACTGGCTTAATGATTATCTATGTTATGTCCATAATAATTGCAAGCCTTATTGTTACAATGACATATCTCATGATTGGATTTTGTTCTATTGATATTCTCATTTTAATTTTATATGCATGTATGTTGTGAATATTCCCTCCTGCAAAATAATTGTAAGATAGAAATGGTTTATAAGACCTTAACCACACTAAAAGTTTTATCAATCTAGAAGTTGGCTTTGATATACAAGCCCTTTAGTTGATAACATTCTTCGTCATTATATTATTGAGTCGATGTCATGTGAATTTACATTAATTTATAGTTAATTCACATTAATTTACATATAGTTAATTCACAATAATTTATATATAGTTATTAGTCCCTGTCGTAGGCGTAGAGGGACTATAGCGATCGATAAATCGTTGACTTCATATTAGTCTGTCCTTTGACCACAAATATTTCCATATTATCTATTGTTGGAACCAGGGAACTAAAAACGTCGATTTTTATATTTAAAAAAGTACCATATTTGTCATGATATGATTGGACAAGGGATTGGAGGTCTTATTGACGGCTTTGCTATTCCCAATGTTATATATGTTGGCATATCCAAAGTATTTGATCATATATGGTCTTTTTTGAATCATATATTTTGTTATGCATTTGTCGATGGTGGATTAATGCTAGCATTAATTCGAATGTTTGGTTTAGCATTTTATGCTAGGTAAATTTATGGCAATGTTAGATATGGTGGCATATCCAAAGTTTGGCTTTCCAAAACATTATGTGGTGTTCGAACTATTGTTACAAAAAATATAATTTTTCTTTTTGGGATACGTCAGAGTCCTGCCACATTGAATTTTTTTCTTAAATGTTTACAGTGCATTTCTAATAGACTTAAATGTTTACCTAACAGGCTTGGTTGTGTTGAATGGTTACTTAACAAGCTTGTTACAAGACATTTTCTTTTGTTTTTAATTTTTCTATGCTCCAACAACATTGCTGGTTCAGTGGTCTATGCTTGCTTTTTGCATGCCACTAATTTCTTATTTGCATGTTGTCGTTCTTCTTGCTTGCTTGTTCGTGTTGTTATAGTTTGGACGTTTGGGTTTCTGCAATCGTGATTGGAACAACATCGTTCCTGGGGGGGGGGTTGCTTGCTTCTTTCTTCGTTGTATGTTGTTTATTGTTGCTTGATTCGACTTTGTAGGGTACGGGTCCTGCACCTGCAGTTGGGACTTTTAGTGCTTCTTAGCTGGGTTCTTGTTTGGTGCTTGTTCTTGTTTAGCCAGGGTTTGCAAATGTTGGGATGTTGCATCTGCGGTTGGATCTTTGGTAGCATTTTGTTTTGCACTACAGTTTGCATAGAATACTATTAAGATAAAATAACAGACTAAAGAATTGCAGGCGGTGTAAATTGCATCTGTTACGCGTTGAAGCAAAGTTTGTTGGCCTCAAAATATATTTCATGTTTGCCGATGCTTTTTATATGGATTTTGTCTTACTATGGTTTTATAGTTATGACAATGGATTTTGCTGTGTGGGAGATATAGTTGTTCTCTCCCTATTACTTTCCTATTGTAAACTGCGTTTGACTCTAGATTTTCGCGTTTATGTGGTCATTCCGAGCGACCGCCATTCAGTTGCATAGTTGGCCACTTTTATGGACGCGGCTTCGCAAATAGGTTCTATCGGACTATGATAGGTCGTGTTTAGTGTATACATTAGGTTTCTCGAATTAGTTTTCTTTAAAAGAATCCTGGGCAAAAGAGAATGCAATTTATGAAATTATAGGTTTCCTGGACCGCGGAGCCGTCATCCCATACTTAACCAGTTTTTGCATCGCGGGTTGACGGGGTAGGCGGCTGAAAATTGACAATCGGTCAGCAACGAGAGTTTCGCGATCATTCCGACCAACCGCAGTTGGGTTCCATACTTAAGCCAGTATTATGGACGCACCTTCGCGGATAGGTTGTATCAAGCTATGGTGTATACATTAGCATTTCCGAATTAGTTTTCTTTAACAGTAGGGCTCCTGGACAGAAAACATTGAAATTTATCAAATTATAGGTTTCCTGGACAACATATATTAAACATAGGAAATATGTAATTTTATAGAGTAGATATATACAGCCTGCACGGAGCCATCATCCCATACTTAATCAGTTTTTGCATCGCGTGTTGTCAGGGTAGGCAGCTGAAAATTGACAATCGGAGACTTCGGCGATATAGAAATTGACAATCAAACTTGCGGACTATTTGAATTTGAAGGTCGTCATGTCCAAAAAAGTTAGCATTGTCGAAATAGTTTACTTTGTGTGCGTTTTAGATACCCTGGTGGATAAAAAACACAAAAAAGAATAGTGAGCATTTTTTGGATCGCGGGTTCTTGGGATGGCGGGCTCTAGGTTCGGTCCCTGTTGTTTCGTGTCCTACAAATAACACAGACAGTTCCGCGATATACAAAATGAAAATCGGGCTTGCGCACTATTTGAATTTCAAGGGCTCCTGCAAAACAACTATCATTCTCAAATTACTTTTCTTTGCGTATGTTTTACATACACTCATGAACAAAAACAAAACAATAGTAGTAACGTCTGTTACATAGGGCTCCCTCCCCGCTACCTTATACGCTTCCCAATACACATTAAATATGCTTTAAAAAGTTAGAACCGAGCAGACAGGTTCGAAAAGATGGTCTTTAATAACTGGAAAGCTCGAGGACATCTCCAATTAAAATGAATAGACAGACAAATATTATGGGATCTGGTAATTTGTTTTTGCCTACATTTTAAATTTGCGAAATTATTAATTTTTTTTTTCCTTGTGCACTTTTAGTTTTGTTCAAAGCTTCAGCATAGTTCACGAACGTGTCAGCAACAAAGACCTTGATGTCATGTCCCTCTTTAATATTGTGCATTTCGAAATGATGAGCTTTAATAACTGGAGGACATCTCCCATTAAAATGAATAGACAGGCGAATATTATCGGATCTGGTAATTTCTTTTTACCTGCATTTTGAATTTGTGAAATACTTTTTATTTTATTTTTTGCTTGTGCAATTTTAGTTTTCTTAAAAGATTCGGCAAAGTTCACGAACGTGTCACCCACATAGGCCTTGACGTCATGTCCCTCTTTAATATTGTGCATATATTAGATGTCAGATTTCAGAATCTGCTCGGTATGGGAATTTTAATATGTGCTGGTAGTCACTATTGAGCGTACATATTCAAAAAGATTGGCATTAATAAGTGAAAATATCGAGAACATCTGTCATTAAAACGAATCAACAAAAAATCTACGGCAGACCATCCAACCTTGCTTTTAAATACTTATTGCCATTTCTCTCTATGATCAAAGAGTTGCGCTTTAGGGTGCCTTCGTTCTAATGTTCCTGGTCATGCACATGTAAGACAACTTAGAGATGTGATTGACAAGCAGATGAAAGAATAGAGCCTGGTTTTATGTGACTTGAGCTTTGAGTAAAAACAAAACTCTATTATACAAAGAGAAACTCTGAGAGGACGAAAAAAACAGAACAAGTGTGTTCTGGTTGGTGTTCTCCCTGTGTTCGATGCTTTGGTTCATTGAAAATGCTAGCTGGAGATTTGTTGGTTGAACTTTTTTGTTTTATTGTTGGGAATTGTAATGGATTTTGAGGATGGGTGCAAAATAGTTCTTCGTTTAAGTATATAGCTTCTTCCAACAACACAGATTTGGCAAGTGTATCGAGTTGTACAGATTGCACAAGTATTTGTCTACCTCGGTGGTGGGTAGCAGAAACTATATGGGTGGATAAAATGACATATTATCACTGCAAAAGTTTGTATTTCATAGTATGATGAACAAGTATGATGAACAAGTATGTTCTGGTTGGTGTTCTCCCTGTGTTCGATGCTTTGGTTCATTGAAAATGTTGGCTAGAGATTTGTTGGTTGAACTTCTTTGTTTTATTGTTGGGAATTGTAATGGATTTTGAGTTCGGGTGCAAAATAGTTCTTCGTTTAAGTATATAGCTTCTTCCAACAACACAGATTTGGCAAGTGTATCGAGTTGTACAGATTGCACAAGTATTTGTCTACCTCAGTGGCGGGTAGCATAAACTGTATGGGTGGATAAAATGACATATTATCACTGCAAAAGTTTATATTTCATAGTATGATGACCTGCATGTGGGTCTGGTAGCCGACTTGACAGAAAGTTATGTTCTTTGTGAAAGTTTGTTCGGTTTCCTTTGGATGTAGTTGCAGAGTCTACATATTTGGCGTCACCTCTGAAGATTCCAGACCTTTCTGTGGCCCGCCATATCTCCATGGCTATGAAGAAAGATATATTTTGATGCCATCTGCAGCATTTGATACACTTGCTAGACCTGTTCTGGTGCATTCTACAACATTTGATGCACTTGCCACACCTCTACTGCCCGAAGAAGTTATGTACCTCAACAGAGTTGATTTTTGCATTTGGGTTGGACGTTCCTTCCAATTTACTGCAATAAAGCAAAGAAGTTCCACATACAAATCCTCAGGTAGGCTTCTCAACAAAACAGATGATCGAATATAGGGAGAATACCAGTCACTACGTACTTGAATTAGTTTCCACTGCTTTAGTTGTTGTGACATAGAACGACTCCTTCCACTTTGAAATCGGCATGAATGGCATTTGTAAGTTGTCTTAGATGTCAAGGGTCAGGAACATTGCAAGCAAAGCACCTTAAACCCCAACTTTTCGACAACAGAGGAAAATTAATTCTTGACAAAGAATGGAATGTTGAATAAACATGCATTGCAAGCAGGCCATATCTGGAAGAGAGAAGATATTCAAAAAATTTGGATAGATGTACTTGGAAGCACCAATTAAGTACAAAACTATGAAGAAGCTTCATCAATGTACATATTTTAAATTGGTCGACGGTAGGCAAAATCGCAATCGTTGTCGAAAATAGCCTCGGCTATAATTTGTAACCCACCTTATTTGAATATAGAATAATTTCGGTTTATTTTTTAACAGTATTTTCCAATTTTTGGTATTTGTTTTAATTGTATTTTCTACCTTCTTCCCCTATGTGGTTAAACATGAAACACAGGGTTTTGTTTCTGCTGCCCAATACTTCAATCTAAATAAAACCTAGCATGTTCTTTGTTTACATTTTACATGTAAGAATAATTTTTCATAGGCCATACTTATGTGGCGACGACCTTGTATTTAAAGAAAGAAATTGGAGGACCTGTGCTACTCCCATTCTTCGGGTTCCATGAATAGAATTAATAATGAGTAACGACAAGGCAGCTGAACTGTTGACGCAATGTTCCTGTGAAGGTTGTTCGATATATTGCAACTTCTTCTATTCGATAATATCCATGCATATACACTAATATCAGTAGTATTGAAATAAATACAAAAAAACTTCCTCTTCAGCAAAGCTTAGGCAACTATGTTTGGGTGTGGTATTAAACAACTATGTCCATTGTTCCGCTATATACATCTTCTAGCCTAAGAACTTCCATAATCTGTAATTTATGCTTTAATTACTTAAAATTCACACCAAATTTTGATTGCATTTAATTTAATTTAGATATTGATGTTTATGGAGAGCCAACATTTGTTGATCTCATTGCAACGAATACAAGATGAATAGATGATAAAGAGTTTATGTCGTTGAGACCACAATGCAAATTCATGTTTCTTGTTGCGCTATGTACATGTTGCAGTAAAAAAAAATTAGGTTCCAGCGAAATTTGCAAGCCGAGAAGCATCTTGCAGATTGGGAGATCATTTGCATTTGAAACAACCAATCCATTAATATATATTACTATGGATACTATTCAGATAAATATGAAAACTTTGTTCATTGATAGATGCTAGTATGAAAAATATTGAAATAGATATCACAACTTTGTCTTGGCTAATACTTGCCCAGTTATCTGGGCACCAGGCCCCGAGTTCGCGGTACCCAACACCTATGTCCCTTGTTTCTTCATATACATGTTGCAACGAAACGTCAGTGATTTTTTCCTTTCCATACTTGGCCAATTTTATGCCCGTCGCTGCAGGGCCGACGCTTGTGAACCCAACTGCTTATCGTTCCGCAATATACATCTTGCACTGAAAAGATCCGTGATCTACAATTTCACCGCGGGTTCCTCGTACACATTGACTTCGTTCAAAGTATCTGTTGTTGCTTTCCATCCCTACCAACTTCACATCCTTCCTGATATACATCAACAATGCTCTTACTAGTGACAAGTGGACAAAGTGGTACGAAAGATACCTCTGTCATCTGCAATTCATGCTTTAACATCTTCATCTATATCCTCGCACGATGGATCCGACCGAGCGTTGTTCCTTTCCATACTTAGCCAATTTTATGCTCGTCACTGCGAGGTCGGCGCTTGCGAACCTTGATGTTCTTCTGCGAGATACTTAGTTCTTTTTCCCTTCTCTTGTTCTCGTATATTATCTACAATTCCACTGCCAACACCTCCGTCCTTTTTCCCTTATTTCTTCCCATGTATTATGGGACTATAAAATATGGACATGATATTCTATAAAGCACGCACAAATTCTGCATTCCATACCTAGCGACATTTTCGATCATGGGTTCTCAGGCGCGCAGGTGAGCTCAAAAATGGGCCTCCATTGTTCCATAGCCTACAAATAGCACCCAGAATTCCGCGATATACAAATTGACAAACGAATCTGTGGACTGGCTAAGTCAACATTGCACTTCTATTGTTCTGTGTCCTCCAAACAACACTCCCAGTTCTACGATATAGAAATTGACACACGGAATGAAGAAATGACAGAGTGAAGATTGCCATTGTTTACATATGCCAATCCCTGTGAAGTATCTAACAATATCTAAAAAAATATTTAAAATACTAAATTAGCACTTATTAGTGACAATTGGACACAGAGGTACGAAACAATTGGAATTGCAGTCTCCGCAATATACAAATTGACTACCGGACATCGTCCGCTCTTCCGTCTTACAAATTATGCATTCAAATGTTCAGAGCAATACAATTAGAAGGTCTGGGCCTCGCCTCCTCTGCGGATACCTTCACAACCTGTTTTGGATCCTCCTTTTGGCGGGTTCATGAAATATGCAGCTCCAGCCTTGGCGGGTTGGCATATCTTTATTTCCATCTATACAATCAGACAACAAATCCGACCGACCGTTGTTGCTTTCGATACTTGGCCAATTTTATGTCCACGGTTGCCACGTTGGGACCAATTTCAGTTCCATCTATATCTTTGCATGGAGAATTGAACCAACAATTGTTCCTTTTCATACCTACCAACATTTATGATCACGAGTTCTCGGGTGGGCGGCCTCAAAATTGGCCCTCCCTTGTTGCGTGTGTTACAAATAACACCCAAAATTCCGTGATATACAAATTAAGAAGCGGAGCTGCAGACTGGCTAACACGACATTGTACTTCCATGTCCTACAAATAGTCCTTCAAGTTTCGTGATATACAAATTCACACACGGAATGCAAGGTTGGCGGGGTGGAGATTGCCATTGTTTACGGATACTAATCCCTATGAAGTATTTAACATAATCTAAAATATTATTTTCAATACTAAATTACCTCTTAGTACTGACAACTAGACACAGGTGCGGGTCCGACATCATCCGTTCTTCCATGTTACAAATTATGCATTCAAATTATTTACTCCGGTCCTCCGCAATATACAAATTGACTACCGGGTTCACATCTTGTATTCAAAATTTCCCTGATCTACAATTCCACTGCCGACTCCTTTCGCCTTTCCCCCTTTTCTTCTTCCCCTGTATTATGGCTCTCATTATCTCCATGTATATAATCACACCTTAGGAAATTTTATGTCCACGGTTGTTGGGTTGGCAATCTACAATTCTATCGCGTGCTCCTCGAACTCGCAAGCTTCACTGTACCACGGTTGACAAATGTGCTTCCTAATATACATTTTCTATGCTCTTACTAATGACTCTTACAAGTGATAGCTACACACAGCAATACGAAACAGTTTACATCCAGCCATTCACAACATAGAAATTGACTACTAGGTTCCGACATTGTCCCCTCTTCCGTGTTACAGATTGTGCATTCAAATGTTCTGAATAATACAATTTGACCATCCGGACCTCTGACCCTATTTTGGATCCTCCTGTTCACAGATTCTCGAAATCTCAAATTCTTAGTCAGTGTTTCAGGTTAGCACATTCGAAGTCTGCCGCTTCTTCTTCCCTGATATGCATATTGCACTCAAAATTTTCGTGATTCACATTTCCACCGCGGACTCATTGGTCCTTTTTCCCTTTTCTTCTTCCCTTGTATTATCGCTTTGTGGTTATATACATAGTCGCCTTTCTATAAACACGGGTTCCAACATTGGCGGGTTGAGATATCTTTATCTCCATCTATATAATCACACGACTCCTCCGACCGACCGCTATTGCTCTCCATACTTAGCGAATTTTATCGCCACGGTTGGCAGGTTACGCGTATTGCAATCAAAAAGTTCTGAGACATACAATTTGACCCTGGCGCCCTCACCTTCAATAGTTGTACCTTGCAACCCTATTTTGTAGCGGTTTTTTTCCCTTGCCCGCGACCTCCGTACTTTCTTGCGATGCAATTAGAAACCTTTGATGCTAACAGGTCACCATGCAGGAACCGTCAACATTGTCATTAAAGGGAAAAAAACTCGAGGAGATATCCCATTATTACGCATTAAACCAAGATGTGCGTAAACTTATTTTGTCCCTTCCGATTGTTCATCTCCAACACGCGTCGTCGTGTTGGGCTTCTCAAGAAATCTGTAATGCTTAATTGCTCATTGCAATATCCACCATGTTAGCATTTCTATATATGCAATTAATAGTGTTTAATGTTAACAACACATCATGCAACAACCGTCCAGATTGTCATTAATCAACGAAAGTCTCGAGGACATCTCCCATTCACACACTTTCGACCAAAATTTGTGCAGGGTTATATTAGCCCTTCCAATCTTTCATTTCATTCATCGTATGGAACAAATAAATGTCTTTGTAGACCTATGGTAGCAGGTCGATAACAGTTTTGTGGAGATACAGTAAATATGTTCACAGAAGAGGACCAAAGGTTCAAGTGGTCCAGGGCATACTTTTACTATTCATCTCGTTCCGCCTAGAACAAAGTGATTTGGACGTCCGGAATCGCTCGTGCAGGCTGCGTCCCTGAGGTTTTTGACTGTAAGGAGTTGGTCTATTGGTGCGCTGAAAAATATATTCCAGGCCAAAGAATTATTCCACTGCGCGACCATTCTCCTGTTTCTTTTTCACCTCAGCTCTTCCGCAAGATGTTGAAATTGCCAAAACCAACATTAACGTTCAGAGGACAAGACTGCAAGTAGTTTCTAGAAAAACATCATAACGGGTTGGACATCTTAGCCGACTTCCTCGAAGACCCGACAACAGTTCCTGAAGATATCACAAGGCTCCAGGTAAGTTCCTTTAGAAATCCATTCAGGAAAATTGTTTGGTTGTTTACAGGAATAACGGGACAAGCATCCACAACAAGCATTTCCCATATAATTATTTATATTTTGTATTTCACAGTCAAGGAACAATACATTTTCGATTGGGCAAAGCTAATCTCCATTGAACTCTGTTCCCAGTTGTCACGATTCAAAGAATCGAATAAATTTTATATGTCATCCTACTTGATTTTCGTAATTGTGTATTGCTGCCCGTTTCCAAAACTTTCTCTTTCCAATAAAATAAACTGTGGATTCGACCCAGTAACATTCTGGCACAATGCCCTGTGGAGACACAAGGCCTCCCATTGTTTTTATGAAGTTTTTAATGGCTTTGTCTCAGTTTTCAAAGATTTACTGTTAGGCAAGGATGCTTCGCGGATGTCTGGCCACACAAGCAAGTTTTTGAACAAGAAGGGCACACTTCAGCAAAAGCAAAATCACAGTCTCCTGATGGTCTTTGGCTCTAAGGAAAATCATGCCTTCCTTCCATGCCACATCATGGACAAGATGTTTGTTGCAGAAATAGCAAGGCAATACAACCACCGGTTGCATTTTTTCCATGACAAGAAAAAAAAAATGGTTCATTCCTCCGCCCTGGAAAGTTGGAGACTTCGTGTGCAGAAACATCAACAAGATTGACGAGTTTGCTGCCCATTTCAAGAAATTGAACCTAACGTACGCTGAAAGGCTAAAAGGGTTCGACCCCAATGGCATTTTTGGAGAACATTTACTGGGTGTTGGATTTAACACCTCTTTTATCCATAGACACCTGACCCAAGACAGGGACAGTGTCGACAACAATCTTGCTTCTGCCCATTGCGACGCAAAGACATTACAAAGCACAACTGAATTGTACAGACAACATGGTAAAGTATCCGGTGAGAAGAGTACCCAGCCCCCCGCCAACACTCCCAAGAGCGTGACACCACGGAGCATCGCTTCGACAGTCCATCCCAGTAAGAAAGCAACCTAGAAATCTTTGAACAGAGGAGGAGATAAGAACCCTCCTCGCATAAATATTGATAGTTCTCATAAAGTTCCACTGACGAAGAAGAGAAAAAACAATGCAGGCCACACGGAGGAACCCGAAATTGACAGTGGAAAACTGCAAATTGAAATTGAAGCTGAGCAGATGCAAAAAATTGGGTCGTCCGCGGTGGACATATCTGACACCGAATTTTTTGACATAGATGAATCCTTTGTAATCCAGAGCGCTATTTTTGACAGCCAATCTAAAAGTATGGTCATTGAAAAGAGAGATGTCACAAACAGGAAAGGAAAATCTCGAATAGAGATTGACTTTAGCTAAATGACCCCATCCAAAATTTGCTCGTTTCACCAGGTAACCGGTGACGTTCTTCGCGATTCCATTGGAGGAATGGAGACAGATTATGCCAATCTGAAACACCGCCTCAACGAATTTGAACAGGCTCTCATTGCAACACCAGAATTTGCCAGTCCTTTGGAAAAAATCGTGCCTTCTACCACTGCAGCGAAGATGAAAGTATCCTCTACCCTCCTTGCATGCTCCAGATCCCTTGTAGAGAACAACATCAACAAAAGAATGTAGCTAGTTACTGAAGCTTGGGAAACATCGCAAAATTTAGTTTCCTTCGGAAAGAAGGCCAATGATTTGCTTGAACATTTGGAGGAGAATTTAAAAAATGAACAGCTTTTCTGTCATCAGGTGCTGGACCCTTTTGCCAACTATGCCCTAAACACATCGGAACTAAAAAGAAGACAGGAGAAACTCCCCTCCCCAAAGCGCACCAAAAAAGTAAAAGCATGCTAGCAAAAAAAAATTGAGAACCTGCACCTCATTGTCAAATCATGTAAACAAGTCATATCAGAAAAGGAAAATTTATTCACAAGCCTGCTCCAGATGGACTTAGCCGGAACTACCAATGAGGTTCAAGATCCAAACTTAATTCTCAAGTCCTTGTCAGTCACCAAAGAAGCGTTCCAGGAACAAGTTGATATTTTAAAGGGGTTGTCCTTCGAAAAGTTTTATGGCATACTTGAATATCGTCTAGATGAGCACGAGCGTTGGGTACTAGACTATGCCTCACACAATGAAGAAATTGAACAGAGTCTGCATAGTATTTCAATGGATCTAAGGAAATTAGAAAACAACCTTTACGACATAGAGATCCGGGATGAAATCAACACAGCCCCCATGAAAAGCTACATCGAAGAATGGTTCCAACTCAGAATGGAAAGCCTCGTCTAGGAAGGGCAACAACCGATCAACAGAAGTCCACTGCCCATCGATGACATCAACAAAAACACATCGCCTTCATAGTAAGTCTATACTGCCATTTTGTTTTGTTTATCATTCCAGTTTAAGTATATGTTGTCATCTTCTTTTCTTTATCAATCCACTTATGTCCTCTTTAAATAGAAAACTGTAACCAAAGACTCATAAGTTCCAATTTCTTCTTTTTAGGTCTTCCTCTCTACCATCGCACACTTCTTTCGACGTTCCTAATTATTGTACTTATTTCTTTTTATGGTTCGCGGGAGCCCCAATCCCAGTCTATATGAAAAACACATTTAAATTTCCACAAACATGTAACATACATTATTAATTTTTGTTAAATTTCAAAGAAAATTGATTCGAAAATGTCCTTATTGTATACTAAACTTTGGGTTTCCAGGAACCTTCTTGTTTGTTCCAAAGAAAACTAATTCGAATATGCTACATTTCTTGTATCCTATTGTATGCTAATTTTTGGGTCTTCAACGACGTTGATGGTTTAAATGTTGATGTAATTTCCTGATATATGTAACAACCATTATTTACTTTATAATAAGTTTCTATAGTTCGCAAGCCCGCTTCTCAATTTGTATATCGCGGAACTGTCGATGGTTTTTGTAGGACCCGGAACAACATAGGCCCATTTTTGAACCCGACAACCCGCGATCCAAAGACTTGCTAATTATGGAATGAGCAGTCCATCCATGCTCTATAAAACATGTGCAAAGAAAACTAATTCGGCAATGCTATATCTTTGTTTTCCAAAAAAAAGCCTTAGTTTTAAAGCAAAGTAATTCGATGCAACAGATGTTATTACTATTCTATTATATAATAGACATTATTAATTTCTGGTAAATTTCTATAATCTGCAACTATGCCTCTCATTTTGTATATCGCGGAACAATCGGTGCTATTTGTAGACCACGGAACATCAGACACCCAATTTTCAGCGCGCCAGCCCGAGAATCGGCGATATAAAAACTGCCTACGTATGTAATGAGGGCTACAAATTTCGTATCTATAAAACTAAGAATCTACTTTATACAAATGCATATTTCGTATGTATAATTTATTTACTAAATATCTACTTTATACAAATACATTGTTCGTATGTATAATTTATTTACTAAATATCTACTTTATACAAATACATATTTCGTATGTATAATTTATTTATTTATGATCGCTTTCTATGTCCTAGTTTTAAAAATAACCAATTCGGTAATGCTAAATTTTTTGTGTCCAACAACCATTCGAACATTGATAATTTTTTATATTTTTTCAAGAAGAACTAATTCAGGAATACTATGTTTTGCACGCAAACCACATGTATTTCAACTTTCTAGCCACTTGCCTGTACTAGGTCACATTTACTCCCATACCAACCTAACAGGAACTACGTTGCCATGCAACACTTGTTATTTATGTGATCATTCTATAATTATTGCAAATTTTACAACTTACATATATGATTTCATTCCATGTTAACATTTTTTTTTTAATTCAATATTTTTTTTTATTATGCATGAACCTTACAATATTTTATTTAAAATATTTTATTTAAAAGAAGTATATTCATTTTATTTTGTCATAAATATTATTGTTTTAAGATATCTTTAAAATGTGTTTTTACAATTTTATTTGATATTGTTAATATTGTAAGTGGTTTTAATTCTTCCGTGCCTAATTTTAGATCAGGTATAGGTCCTTTTGTTTTGTTTTTATAAGGTTTAAAAAATTAAGAAAATAATTTAAAGAATAAATGTGTGATAAAAATTCATAAATTTATTTTTTATATTTAGTATATTATTTTTAAATGTTGAATATTTATTTATTTTTATTTTTATTTTGTTAGAAATGTTTGTTACTTGTGGGGTTAATATTTTAATTGTTGGTTAAGAAACTATAATTGAGGGGTATTTAAGTTATTAAAATCATTTGGGAATCGTATCCGGTTTGGGCCGCATCAACCCTTAACATGGTTGGATTTTTGGGTGTCTCCTCCTGGCTAAACACACCGTAAGGGTATTGAACTCGGGTTCCTTAGCAAACGAAACCCACACCTTAACTAGTTGAGCTAGCAGGAATTGACAAATACTTATTTTTTTAAATGATGAAAATTTATTAATTTTTTTTTAAGGTGGTAAAACTTATTATAATTTAGTTGTCAATTAGCAGTGAGGAAAGTTATCATTTTTTTCTTCGAGAAAATATACTCAAAGAAAACTCTTCAAATACTTCCACATGTTCCATGGATGGTAAGCAGGGTAAACCGTCGGCCTTGATTACGGGGCCTCACCCCGGGGAAATGAAGAGAGTCAAACCCGTGACCAACAACAAGCATGATAAACTCGTGTATGGCTCTAGACCAATTGAGCTAACTCTCGGGGCCAAGTTATCATTTGTTATTATCCTTGAATGTGGGTCGATTCATCATCGATATTCAAGGAAAACTACACCACATGAAATGACCCCTTGGTGGTCTATAAGGAGGAAAACTTTTACTCTTTCCAAATGCCTCTAGGCCTTGGGTTGTTAACCTATTTCCTTACGTCCGAGGAAGATGAGCTCTTATCCAATCAAAAGTAGTTTTAGGTCTTACTCCATGACCAAAAGGTCGTTTTGACCCAAATAGTATCTGAAAGAGAGTCAATGTCCCTTATGGTCATCATTGAGGCTACCTCCAATAGGATCATGTGCTTTCTAGTAGCATTTAGTCTTAATCACATACATAAATCCAAATACTACCCCCAATTGCAATGTAACCTCTTACCCAGGAAGATAAAAACTTGTTAATATACTTTTACATACCTAACACATTATCTTATATATTAGAATGACAATTTTTTAAATTAGATTTATGAATTTAGAGCCAAAAATGGAGTACTTATGGGATATTTATCTTAATAGAGTTGTGTATATGTTTGATAGTGTTATCTATATATTTGTGAGTTGTACATATATTTGATGATGTTTTTTTTTTTTTTCCTTAGAATATAATTTGTTCCATCTTTAAGTATATAAGTGAGGGTGAAATTACTAATACCTTGTGAACCCCATTAACAATTGACTCAAGAAAAAATTAATAAAAAATTAACTCCCAACAAATAAAAATGTAACAAACATAATTGGTAAAAAGAATACAAATTTCTCTTCCCAAACACACATATTAAACTTAATTAACATACTTTATAATATTATATATCTATTATTTTTATAATCAATTTTCTTTTTTACATTATCATAAAAAAAAATACCTAATAAAATATAAATTAATTTACACTAAAGGTCGTGGCACATTTCCAAATTCAATGTTGTTTAATCCGGTGTTTCTTATAAACACTTCTCATAAAGCTCAAATGTCCTTGGGTAATGTATTCAAGGAGGTTTCTTTATCTCATAATTCACTTTGTTTTCGAGGAGGTTCCTTTATTTTATAATTCACCTTACTTTAGTTAATTTTTATAGTTTTAATGGTTTTTTGGTGAGGTTGAACATAATTGTTTTCTAAAAGAATTTAACATTTTAATGAAGTTTTTTTATAATATTGATAATGGTAAAATTGTTTTATATTTCATATTTATAATATTGATAATGGTAAAATTGTTTTATATTTCATATTTATAATATTGATAATGGTAAAATTGTTTTATATTTCATATCTATTAATAAATTTTAAATTAATATAAATTAAAAATATTAGTAAAGATTTTGGATTTCATAGATGAAATTTATATTCAAAATGTCCTTGGCTACTATATTCAAGGAGGTTTATGTATCTTATAATCGAGGAGGTTCCTTTATTTTATAATTCACCTTACTATATTCAAGGAGGTTTCTTTATTTTATAATTCACTTTGTTTTCAAGGAGGTTCCTTTATTTTATAATTCACCTTTCACTTTTGTTTGGTTAATAATATATATATATATATATATATATTCGGTGAGGTTTGAACATGATTTTTTTTTTTTTAAAGAATTTAAAATTTTAATTAAGTTTTTTTTTATTAATATTGATAATTGTAAAATTGTTTTATATTTATATATAGAGTGGGTTTAATGGTTAAGAATATGTGTTTCTTTTTAAAAGGTCATAAGTTCAAATTCAGAGGGGGTAGGGTATGTATACTTCCATAGACTTTACCAGTTAAATCAGAAATCCTTGTTCCATAAACAGAGAGATCTCATACACCAATTTGATGTGGCTTGATCATAACCTTAAAAACACCAAAAAAAATGTTATACTTTGAATTAATATATTAATATTACTTATATATATATATATATTAAAATTTCTCTAAATACATATTTTAAAAAAAAAACAACTCAATATTAAAATTTCTCTAAATTAAAAAAAAAAAGTATTAATTTTTTTATAAATTTAATGAATATCTTTATTGACTTATAATTCGAACCATTATTAACAACATAACAACATTTTGTAGTCTACATTGATTACAATCATTGTATTTGGCAATGACATCTCACCTAAGGCTATAATAAAGGTTAGTTTTCCTTTTAATGTACACATTAGACACATTTATTTAAAATAAAAGAAATAATCATCATATATTTATTTATGATAAAATAGAGAGAAAGATAGAATAATCATGTTTTTTAGTATTTAAAAATGTTTTTTTTATCTTTTCAATTAGAGTTATGAACATGTGTTTCTTTGTAAGAGGTTATATGTTCAAATACAGAGGAGTAGGGTATGTACACTTCCTCAAATTTTAGAAGTTAAATCATTTTGCAAAGATCTTACAGGTTCAAATCTAGAGGAGTAGGGTATACTTCCTCAAATTTTAGAAGTTAAATCATTATGCGAAGAGGGGTCCCTTATTCCACAAACAAAAAAATCGCATAGGCGAATTTGATATCTAATTTGACTAATAAGTCTTCACCTAATTTATTTTTTTTAATTTTCACCCATTCAACATATCCACGTTAACAAATAAATTGTCCCATCACACAACCATTAATTCTATTTATCCATAACTAAAAAAACTACAATAAACCTCTCTTAAGATATCATCATGATCTCATGATGTTATTTACATAGTAAATTACATGTAAATAATTAAAAATGGAAAGAGGATTAATTAAAATTACACATGTGAATAATGGAAATGGGAGAACAAGTCAATATTTTTTTTTGTTTTTTTATAATTTTTTTGGTTATTTGATCTTTGTTGAAATCATTCACAATTTTTTGTTAAAATAATCCACAATTTTTTTGAAATTGCGAATTTGATAACACAAATGGATTTAGTAGTCTTGAAAACCTCTATTACATTTCAATTACGCAATGTGTATATTTAAAATGTGCAATTTCATAAAATAAAATTAACTTTTCTCAAAAAAAAATTAAAAAAAAACTCCAATTAAAAAGGGCAAAATTGTTTACCCATTATCTTACTTGAAAATAATTGTTATTTTTATTTGGTTTCCGTTCGTTCATTAGTAGGCATTCACATTTTCAACATGGTTTGGGACTAGCAAATTACAAAATTTTGATCATTTTTTAAGGAAAAATCCATCATTTCTATTCAAGGAAAAAATAAATCACACTTTGAATGTGCTAATTCACTTAAATGGAAAAAAGTATAGGGGTAAATTTGTTGTATCTATCTTGCTCATGACTTTAAAACAAAATACAAAAAAAAAAAACTATCAAACTAGCCCCCAACAAAACAGAAGTCATTTTAGACTCTCAATAGTATGATCCACAAAACCATTTCCATACAAAGCATAATAAACATGTTAGGAACCAAATATCAATATAGCATAGAAAAACCTCTGAATAAGTACTCAACGTCTTGAAAAAGAGAGAAATTCAGATAATAAGCCTCTTCGAGGGGGCAACCTCTTTATGCCCACATAAATGTTCAAATACAAGATGATTCCAAATGAAAATGTCTCCTTGGTATATATAGGAGACTAGGAGGTATAATTACAACTAATGGACTAAATCAGACATAAATAAAATAACATTACTAATGTAATATGCCCCAATTAAGGGGTAACAAGCCACTATTAAAGGCTTAACATGCCCCTCCCCTTGAGACATGTGTTGTCTGCAATGCTTGAGTAACTCTGGATGCTTATGTATAAAAGACTCATCTTCCCAAGTGGAATCTTCAGCCGATAGTTTCCTCCATTTAATGAGATACTCTGAAATGGATCTATTCCTTAGCTGGCGAATTCTTGTGTCAGTGATGGCTTCAGGCTCCAATATGATTTTTCCTTCCTTGTCAAGTTCTGGCAATATAGTTTGAACTGAGATCTTATCACCTATAACCTTCTTTAAGCATGAAACATGGAAAACTGGATGTACTCGTGAAGATGCAGGCAACTCCAATTTCTATGCCATAGTACCAATCTTTTGCAACACCTTATAAGGGCCATAGTACTTTGGTGATAATTTATTATCCTTCTTGGCTTTCTTGAGGGACATCTGTTTGTATGGTTGTAGTCTTAAAAACACCCAATCCCCTACTTCAAAAATTCTTTCACTACGATGTTGATCTGCTTGTTGTTTCATGCGATTTTGTGCCATGGTCAGGTTGTCCTTTAATAGCTGGAGAACTTGTTGTTGATGCTCGATGTGATCTTCCACTGCTTGAACCTTAGATTTTTCTTTTAGAGAAGAAGTGATGGAAGGAGGGTGGTATCCATAGAGTGTCATAAATGGTGTCATTTTTGTTGCAGTATGAAAGGAAATGTTATACCACAATTCTGCCAAGGGTAACCATTTGAACCATTGTGTTTGTTTATCAAAGACAAAGCAACGAAGGTAACCTTCCAGACATTTGTTCACTATCTCGGTTTGTCCATCAAATTGAGGATGATAGGATGATCTATGAGCCAATTGAGTACCCAAACAAGAAAATAATTATGTCCAAAAATACACAGTGAAGATGGGATCTCTGTCACTTACAATAATCTTTGGGCTGCCGTGTAGCTTTTGAACTGTCTCCATGAATGCGGTGGCAACTGTACTGGCTTTGAAGGGATGAGAGAGTGCAAAAAAGTGTGTGTACTTGGTCAGTCTATCAACAATCACCATGATGACACTCTTTCCTTCAGACTTCGGTAACCCTGTGATGAAATCCATGGAAACCTCCTCCCAAAGCTGACTTGGGATGGCTAATGGTTGTAAAAGACCTGGG
>ML776851.1:1288442-1300711 GCA_009831015.1 Picea engelmannii | reverse complement strand
CAAAGCCATCGATACCATACAAATTGATTGGGTTCTAAATATAAAGAAGCAATTCATACCTTTTGTGTATGTGGCACATTATGTAGATCAAAGAATTGCTCCATCTGAAGTATCCATGTGATAGGGTCCTTGCCATCAAACTTTCTCATATCGATCTTAGGAACGTGGTTGGTCTTCAACCCAAAGTTGGAGTTTCTCCATTCTTGATTCACCTTCGTTGTGTCCTCATCATGAATTTCATGGGATACATTTTCACTTTCAGGTGTCCTCTCTATTAGGAAATTTTTCAATCCTTCCATGATCTCCCCTTTTAAACCATCCATCTTAGTATTTATTGCCTCCAACGTAGCTTCCATCTCTTGTAATTCATCTTTTGTTACTGTCTTCTTTTGTAAATAATTTATGTCCCTACGCATTTCTTCACCTTCATCAAGAGTCCAAGTAGGATTTTCTGGAGGCTTATTTGGTGTAGAAGTTCCCTTTTTTGGTGGCATGTTGGCCAAGTATCACTTTAAACCTTGATTTTGAGGTGGTTCTGCTAGACAATCTTCCTTTTATTGTATCTCCAAAATTTCAGCCCTTCTGAGTATGAAATCTTCTTTTTTGTAGGTCTTTGATATTTCTTCTCTGCAATGCCACATGTCTGATCAAAATTGGATGTGCCAAGTGGAATTTATGGTAACTTCCCCACAACTTGTTGATTTTTTCCCTTTCCAGTAGATATCACTTGTATAGCGTGCCCCACACAGAATAATTGATATAAAATTTTGAAACTCGTACCATAACTACTACAGGTTGTCCACTATCCAATGTGACTGGTCTAACTCAATTTGTATACTCTAGGAATAAGTTATGAATTTTTTACCCAGAACACCTGCTTGAGACTAGTCAATAGGACTAGTCAGATACCCTATCTTCCACAGGGTGTATCTACAAATGTAAGATGAACCAGAAGCTGAAATTGTTACCACAGATACCTTACTAATTTATGTGAATATCCTCCGTAGTTTAGGGTCTGAAACGTTACAGAAATTTTTTTATAGTGAAAAATATGCAATGACTCAATTCAGGATGATTTCAGAACCCTATCTTAGAAAGGCTATATCTCCGAAAGTATAAGGCCTTAGGAGCTGAAATTTTAAACCAACGTACCTTGATCCATTTAATAAATATTATCCAATATGTTCCTTCTAAATCGTCGTAGAAAAAAAGTTATAGCAAAAATTCCAAGATGTCTCAGATGTAGCAGCGAAACCCTAAGACCTTGAGCTCTGATACCATATGTTAGGAACCAAATATCAATATAGCATAGAAAAACCTCTAAATATGTACTCAACGCCTTGAAAAAGAGATAAATTTAGATAACAAGCCTCTTCGAGGTGGCAACCTCCTTATTCCCACATAAATGTTCAAATACAAGATGTTTCCAAATGAAAATGTCTCCTTGGTATATATAGGAGAGTAGGAGGTATAATTACAACTAATGGACTAAAGCCGACATAAATAAAATAACATTACTAATGTAATATGCCCCAATTAAGGGGTAATAATCCACTATTTAGGGCTTAACAAAACCAGTGACCCATAGATGATAAAAAACTTATCAATATGCAGTCATCAAAGTCCTTGATCATACAACTGTGTATACATAAAGAAACATAAGATCTAAAAAGAATATATAACTTAAACCATCTAAAGAGAGTGAGAAAATTTATGCTACAGAAATGAAGCCCCTTCATGAATCTCCTCAAACGACACTTTACCCTCAACCACCAAATGACCTTCTTTTGAAAGTTTGCCCACCTCAGACTTTTGTTTTCTATACACATGATTGAAATAAATTGCCTCAAATATGCTAGCTATCATTTTAACTTGCTCACCCAATTTAAAAAAATGAATATCCAACACTTGGCCAATTCCTTTCATCCAACGAATCACCGAATTCAAGTCTCCACAATTTTGAATGGACATAACTCTATTTTCCACTACAACTTTGAGAAAAAATATTTTTTTTAACCAGAACTAGAAGATATTACATTAAAAGGATCGTAGTAGAGCTATCGACAAGCATACAAAACAAGTTGTTACGGTAATTCAAACAAAACTTGCAACTTTTACAAGCTACATAAGAATGTTTGTAGTTAACTGTGACTTATACATCCAATCTATTAATGTAGGTACATTTCTTAAAAAAGACACCCAAAATACAAACAACCTTAAAAAACATACAATCTAACTAAATACATGCTAGCTTGTGTCTTCCTCTTGTCCTCCCATGGAATGAAGAGAGGTTTGTTGATCCACTTCCAAGGCCTCTTTGGATTGGTGAACGATCTCCTCTTCTTTGGGATCTCCCTAAGATTAGTTGATGGAAATTCAATAATTTTAAGTAGTCGATAAGTCCTTGCACAAGTTTAGAACCAAATTTCAAAGCATGTTGCTTTCTACTTTAAGCACATCCAAATTTTGCTTTTGTTGAACAAGGAGGTTCATGGAATTTGCATTATGAGTGGTAAAATGTTGTTCATGATCATGGACCTCAATGGATACCAAATGAATATCTATATTATTACCTTGAAGAGTCTCTTCACACCGATGAAGGATTCTCTAGATCTTTTGAAGATCCCTGGAATCCATAAAGACTATACCTTTCTTAATTATGCTTGCAAGTAATAGGGTTGAGTAGAGACTGAATTGACTAGAGTGGGCTCCAGAGTTTTAAGTGAGACCTAGCCCTCCTCTCTTTCATAAATGTAACCCAAAGATAGTTGGATCTTGAGCTTCAAAGAGACTAGAGAATTGGAGCGAAAGAGAAAAGACCAAAGGCAGGTGAAGACTTACCCAACCCCATCCCACAAAATTAGACACCGAAACAATAAAATTGAAAGTACAACCAGGAGGAAGGGGCCTAAAGAAACCTTAGAAATGCACCCCAGAAACCAAACCACTTAAACAACATACATAACAAAGAAATAAATCTTACTGGACTTGTTTGATAACTATAATACATCCAATAATTCCTGAAGTAGGGGGTGTAAAATTCAGAAGGATGGGCTCCAATGGCCACCACAAGAAATTTCAGTCTAGGTAGATGATGCAAAAGAAATCTCGAGCCTTGGAGAATCAGATATAAGTCAAACACAAACTCAAATTCTCAAACTTGACCATGTCTCCCAATATCCCACCTCACATACAAAGTCCCATGATGTAGGGAACATATCCAAAGTGGGAATTGAATCTAAACATGTAACATACTAGAGCCTGCATCCTTGTAAGTCCTTTACATGTACTTGAAGACATGATTAAGGAATGTCGAGAAATTTGTTTATTAATTGAAGTGTTATGTGGCTTTGATTCCAAGTGGGTCATAAACATTAGGGGATGAAAGAGAAACTATGTCCCCCATTTTAAACCAAAACCCCTTGAGCAAGGGAGGTTCCTTCATTTGCTAAGCGATAAACCTGATTGTTGATGTCTCTTAACACATGATAGTATGAGATCATGGCTAGTAATTGGAGTTCTTTGTTTATTCTAGCAAAGATAGAGGCAATCTTACTGTCTTTTGGAGTTGTTTGATGGACTAGAGCTTTGATAATAACTCTAGAATCTCCTATTATGATCAATGAGTCTATCTTCGAGCTAATTGTGAGAAGTAGACCCTGAAGTGGCACATAAGCTCTGGTTTGGTTATTGGATGATATTCCAAGTCCCCATGCAAAGGTTAATTCCTTTTTTTCCCTTGGGATGAAAAATTANCCCCCCCCCCCCCCCCCCCCGATTTCTACCACCCCTCACTTTGAGTAACAATATTAAGGAAATTATCTCTACACAGTTATTAGGGCCATCCTCTAGTGTTTCCTTCATTCTGATAAAATGTGTTTTGGAAAGGTGAAGAACAAACCCAGTGCCGTTAGAACCCTATTTCCTTGGTTAGCCATAAAAAACAACACATGGCTCATCCTTATTTATAATTAATTTTGTCAGCTATCTCTTAGTTTCTAAGTCACTAGTATCTTGAAAGCTACAACACGTGTCCTTACGTAGGTTTCCACCTAAAAGGAAGGGATTCCCTTTTCTTCAAAAACATATAGTTCCTTGCTAACTAGACTCCCCAACATAGTAAGTATGGCACTACCTGTCATTCTTTTAACTCTTTTTTCCTCCACCAATTTCTTAAACAATGCTCCATGGAATCCCCCTCCCATACCTCCCTTGTACCTATAAAAATTTCAACTTCTAACCATAGTTGATTCACATATATACATTTTGTAAAAATATGTGGCATTGTTTCCTCATTTTGTCTACATAAAATGCAAATGGCAAGTGCCTATTTTGTTCGTTTCTACATGTTTTCCTAAGTTAACACCTTATTCATTAATGTTAACCACATCATTATTTTTGGTTTTTTTTTGTGCCTTTACCTTCCAAGGCTCATTTCCACCACCATGCTTTGTTTTCTAGATTTGAAGAAGGTTGACTAGGTATTCCATCCTTGCTAAGTAATAGCCTAAAGAATTATTTTTGGACCACACAACAACATCCTCTTCCTCAATAATTTTAACATGGATTCTAACTAAAATTTCCACATAAGCATTCCATTAAACTCATTTTCACCTTCTAACTCTAAAATCTCTACTTTCTTCAAGCCTTGATGCCACAGGTTAGAATTTAATTGGTCAATTGCCTGGTTCAGGGTATGAATGCCCTTATCCTATACAATATTAATTAACCATTTTGGAATCCAAAGTTATCTTTGCACTCAACCCACAGATCCACCCCAACTCTTGTTCTCCATTACCTATATTCCAAACAAGCCATCTACCAATAAGAGGGAAATATTGCACTAATGCCTTCCATTGTGTAGGTAAAGTGTTTATTGACTTCCTCTAGCTCCTTATCCAATCTATAACAATTCCAGGACCCATATACTTCTGCAATATAATATTCTTCCACGTGCCCTCTCTAGGGACAACTTTCCACACACGTTTTTATATCAATGCTTTCTGGAAGTGGTGAATATTTTGTATCCCCCACTCTCCTTCATCTTTTGGATTGGTTATAAGATTCCAGTTTGCTAATGGTATTTTCTCATCTATGATTTTTTCCCAACCATAAAAATATAAACATCATTCTTCTATTTTTTTCCAAAATACCTTCTGGAATGTAAGCTAGCATGTGCCAAAACACCGGTATAGCCTCGAGGATAGACTTTACCAAGGTCAATCTTCTTCCACTGGACAACCACTTGCTACACCAAATATTTTTTCTAGCCTTAATTTTTTTCACTAATCATTCATGGTCTTTTTTCCATACCCATTAGGTTTGAGAGGGAAGCTCTAATATTTTAAGCTACCATTGAAATCAATGCATCTCAATGGAAAAATCTCTAAAACTACCTCTCGACCCCCTCAAATAGACCAATAAAAGAAATTGAAGACTTCATCAAATTTACTTCGATTCTTTTTGCAATACTATATAGATCTAATATCTCTTTTAAGTTCCTCACTCCATGAGCAACTCCCTTCGAAAAGAGAAAAACATCATCTACGAACAAAATATGGGTTAAAGATAGATCTCTTCCCACTGCTACTCCTAAAATTACCCTTAATATTTATGCTTCCTCACTTGTCCTACTCAAGCTTTCAACTATTATGAGGAATAATAGTGGTGAAAGAGGGCATCCTTGCCTTACCCCCCTGAAAGGATTGAAGAACCTTGAGGCCAAACCATTAATTGTTAGAAAAAAATACACCAAAATGACACACCCCATTATCTAATTGACCATTGGCAAGATAAAACTAATATGGATAAGAATCAATTTGAGATATGACCAGTTAAACTTGTCATACACTTTCAACAAATATTTTTTCATGATAACTAATGGGTAATTTTATTTTTTATGAAATCAATTCCCTCCTATGCATCCCCTATTGCATCATGAATTTGTCTACCCTCTAGAAACCCAAATTTCTCCTTTGATATACCCTCTAAGAAGTTTTTTTGTTTTATTCAGACCACCAACACTTTTTCCAAAATTATATATATACAATTACAAAGAGAGATTGGCATAAACTCTTCAGATCTCTAAGGGATATCCATTTTGGGAATTAATGCTAGGAAAGTGGCATTGAATTCCCCAAGATCTTCCCTTGACCTATTTACCTCCTCTATCACCCTTGAAAGATACTCTTAAAGAAGATCATAAAAATCAATGTAGAATTCCACTAGCCACCCATCAAGCCATAGGATTTTGTTTTGTTTGAAGGGATCAATAATTGCTTTCAACTCTTCTTTTGAGACCTCCCCCATTAGCAACAGAATCTTGGAAAATCTGGTAGCCACCTAGGACCTAAAATATTTCAAGGCATGTCGGTTGAAACTGGAATGGAAAACCTCTTTCGGAAGGCTTCCAGGGATCTGTTGTTCCATGAGCTCTTTAGGCACCATGACTTGAAATTTTTTTCTCAATTATATGAGCTTAATAATTGTATATTGTGAGCTCTATAGGAATTAATACAGGCAACTCCACTACAACAATAGACAAGGATGATTCAGGCTTGATTGAGATCTCTTCCAACTAACTACAATAACATTCAAGCTAATCTACATCTTTTATGATGAGCAGTTTCCAATAGTGACACCCGATAACCTGCGAGAAAAACCCTATGTTTCCATATGTACTATCCAACAAAATTTTGATAATTATGATCTAGGAACTTACAATTTTATGGGTGGCAATGCAATATCTTTGATTGTGTGTCCTAGAGAGAAAATATCTACAAGTTTGTTAACACTAACCCAATAGATCAAAATGCATGTTAATGGCCACACCAACCTACCATGTGAAATAATGCAACATTACCTGTTCTACTAGGGTTATTCCATGTTGTAAGCCTTGTCATGTGGAATAACGTTACATTTTGTTCTCTATTAGTGTTAATCCATGTTGAAGGCTGGGGTGGTCACTACCTATGATTTGAGGGGTTAGTGTGGTTGTTAACCATTAGGAATATATCATCGCATTGGTAGGTACGATCAAATATATTTATGATTATCCCACTTTTATTCGTGGCACTTTTGATAACTATGCTTCCTACAAGGGTTACTTTTAGCGCTAGACACAATCATGTAAGCTTTGGCATAACTCTCAAAACTTTCCTCAATGCCAACACCCATCCCTAAGTACTCAGGAACACTTGTGCCAAATGCCCTCCTACACAGATGTCTCGGTGTAACTCCTATGCCAACAACATTTTAGTGACAACATTGAATATCCAATGTCAAGGCTAAATGAGCCCCAACATTGACGATGTGCTGCATCACTTCACCAAGGGAAAGGAGTGTCTAATTAGTGATAATAGTAGCACATCACCATGTGCAAATCACGTACTTAACACATGGTGACACACTTCAAACACGATCTACAACATGGATCCTAATGTGGTGTGTTGTGTCCAAATGTGCAACGCTAAGCTAGGATGGAATCTTTTAGATGCTTCTTGAAGATCAATCATGCCCATGTGATTTCTAGCATAATTATGTCCACATGATTTCATATAGGTTCTTTTCCACATCTTTGTACTTCTAAAATCTTCTAGGAATATATGTTTCTCATGTGGTAGACAATAGAGAAGAGACGTTCTTGTGATTTATGATGGTGCATACCAATTTGGGACAAGGCAGTTTATAAGACATTACCCACACCAAAAGCTTTGTGAAGGAGTTGGATTTAGGGTGCAAGTCCCTAAGTTGATTTCATAGCATCTTCTCTTACTTGGATATAACATGATTGACATTTTTGGTGCCATACCTTGTGGGCTCTCGCTTTCTTGTAGTCATTATCTATATGATGTTAATAATTGCAAGTACTATGACTATATTGACATATCCTAGCATATCCCATGATTGGGATTTCATTCTACATTAACACTCTCCTTCTAGTTTTGTGTATGTGTGTTGTGAATAATCCCACTTGCATAAAAGTTATGAGACAAAGGTAGTTTATAATGCATCACCTACACCAAAAGCTTTGTCAATCCAAAAGTTGACTTTGGGGAACAACACCCTTAGTTTATGTGATATCATCCCCAATTGCTTTGCTAACAACAACACCGACAATTTCTATTTCATGCATTGTGGACCTTCTTTGGCTTTTGATTTTTATCTATGTTAGGTTGAAAATAATTGCAAGCTTTATTATTACAATGGCATATCCCATGATGGGGATTTCGTTCCACATCAATACTCTCATTCTAACTGTGTGTACATGTTTGTTATGAATAATCCCACCTACATAATTATGGTGAAACATGTGGTTTATAAGGCTTTACCCACACCAAAATATTTGTCAACTTGAAAATTGACTTTGAAGTGCAAGTCCCTTGGTTGATGTAGTGATAGTATCCTCCTTCATTTTAATACTAACATCACCAATAATGTTAGTGTCATGCCTACATTGGCTCATGATTGTTATTTATCTGAGGTCCATAATTATTACAAATTGTACTATTATAATGCCATATCTTATTGGATTTATTTCCACATTAACACTCCTTTTCTTATTAAATTCTTCTATTGCGTAGGATTTTACTATCTCAAAGATTTTTTGTTCATTTCATTATTTAATGATTTTGTATCCATTTCAAATATTGTTGTTTCAAGATATTATCTATACTTGTTGTTACATTTTATTTGATTTTCGTTAATATTGATATTGTTTTTTTTTTTTAAGTAAAAAGAGAGGTAGATCCTATTGTATTAGCTGCCAAAATATACATATGAGCTTGGTTTGCCAGTTGTCCCGCCAGATTAGCGAAAACCGGAACAACTGGCAGCCTATGTTGTCCATGTCAAAAAATAGGAAGCCATCTGTCCTGCCCGTAGGAAACCAAGGCAGATGGCAGCCCATAGTCTGAAAATGAACCAAAGATCTTGAAAGTAAAACATGTTTAAACCCTAACAGTTCCAGAGCCATAACTCTAACCAAAACTATAATTCTAACCAGAAACATGGTCGAAAACAGTTACCCGGTGGCCTCTGAGGTGGCCATGTCAGCGTCTTCTTCCTGTGTTCCCGCTCTAGCTGGAAGCACGAAAGGTTGCGCACATGTTGGGCATCTCTGCCATGCTAGCATGTTGGAGTAAGCGTCATATAACATATCGATGCGTTCACTGATGAGGATGGCAAAGTGGACTTGGTCTGCCACCTGGCTCCTCAAGTCGAACATCAGATCCAGGTGCTCTGGGTGGAAGAATGGCGGTTGGACATGCCACGATTCCTGCATGGTGGATATGGGATGTGGCATGGGGGCCATGCCACCCTCCCACAACTTGCCACCCTCCTTCGACTCACCACCCGTGCTGGTGTCCTCGGCCTCGCCTGTCGCCTTCCCTCTCTGCTGCTCCATGGCCGCTTCCAGACCCTGTGACCCTGTCGGTTCCCCCTTAGCACTCTGGTTGTCAATGACCGAGAAGTGTTTGTCTGCGCGTGCAGCCTCCTGCGAGTCCAACGCCTCCAAAATCTCCTCTTCAATGTAGCAGGTGGGAAACTCCTCCGTCTAGTCTTCCCTACTGTTGTGGTCTTGCTGCGCCCCAATGGCATCCATTGTGGTCTCCCTAAGGAGGCAACCTGGAGGTTGTCAATTATCAGGTACAGTAAAGAGGAGATGTTAGAGGAGCCTGTATTGGATCTTCCAGAATGACCTCCTCCACATATGCCATGGGAGGTGTCCTGAGTCTTCTTGCTCTACGTACGAGCTGCGTTCGGGCCATAGACAATGCTCGTTCGAACCGTTGTTGTCTCTTCTGACGAGAAAGAAATGTATACTAGGCGGAGCCACGACATGGCTTCCCTCTTTCTCTCGGCATGGGGATGTGAAATTCTATGGCCAAAATGACGGTGGTGTTCTTGTAATTTCACCAGAGCTCAGAATAGCCTGGCCGATGCAGGCCAAGATCGAAATGGGTGAGGCCATAGCAAATCTCATTGATATCCGAGAGGATGGATGGGACAAGCTCCTCCATTAAGGCTCCCTCCTTAACTGTCTGTGCATTCAGACTCCTCAGGCGAGTGAGAAGTCCCATGGCATGAGGCTGACTGTTGGGGCTTGCTCCCATCCTTAATGGTGAGGGGATGGGAGCCGACTGGCCTTATTTATGGCGAGGCCAAGCTCCAGTCCGTGTGGCCTTGCTGCACAAGGCGTCACCCCATCCAAAGGTTAATATTGATATTATTGTTTCAAGATATTATCTTTATTTTTATAACATTTTATTTGTTATTCATTAATATTGATAGTGCTTTTAATCCCTATTGTCATAATTTTGTATTTTTTTAAGATTTAAAAATTTAAGAAAAACATTTCGAGCATATGTAGATGTATGGTATTAAACTTTTGCATAAAATTATTTAATGTTTTATGATTTGGATTATAGTATGTATGTTAAAAAGTTTATTATCCACTTTTTATATGGAATTATTTAAATGGTTTTGATTTGGATCATTATAGTTGTTGTTGTTTTTTCTTCGTGGTGATTTGACCGTTTTTAATTATATATGGATCCAAATAGTAGAAGATTTAAACACCTTCCTTTTTAAACCCTAACATAAATATCTTCAATATTAAAATACTATTTTTTTTAAATATAATTATAAATTTATAGTGAAATATATGACATTTATGGGATCCTTCTTATTTCTTTCTATTTATTTAAATTTTTTTTCTATTTCTTTTTATTTATTTAAATTTTTTTTCTAGATAATATATTTTAGGAGAAATTACCTAAGCATTTCCCCTTATTCTAAGGATGGTACCTAGGGTGCATTCCACATTCTTTAGGGCATAAGGTTCAGACAATAATCAATGAATAAATCATTTATAACTCATCAACTATTGACTCGTTATAAACATGTCACAAAGTGGGATGTGAACCTCAATAAGAAAGATAACAATTTTTCTCATAGCTAATTTAATTACACCCAACAAACACATTCCACATTAACACTCTCCTAGTTTTGTGTACGTGTGTTGTGAATAACACATTCCACATTAACACTCTCCTAGTTTTGTGTATGTGTATTGTGAATAATACCACTTGCATAAAAGTTGTGAGACAAAGGAAGTTTATAATGCATCACCTACACCAAAAGCTTTATCAATCCAAAAGTTGGCTTTAGAGTACAACACCCTTAGTTTATGTGATATCATCCCCAATTGCTTTGATAATAACAACACCGACAATTTATCTTTCATGCACCGCAGGCCTTCTTTCGCTTGTGATTGTTATCTATGTTATGTCGACAATAATTGAAAGATTTATTATTGCAACAACATATCCCATGATGGGGATTTCGTTCCACATTAATACTCTCATTCTAACAGTGTGTACATGTTTGTTATAAATAATCCCACCTACATAATAATTGCGAAACATAAGTGATTTATAAAACCTTATAAACACTAGAATATTTGTTAATTTGAAAGTTCACTTTTTGGTACATGTCCTTTGATTAATGTAGTACTAATTATCCTCCTTTATTCTATTACTAACATCACCAATAATATAAATGTCATGCCTACATTGGCATGTGATTGTTATTTATGTAATCCATAATTTTTGCAAATTGTACTTTTATAATGCTATATCATTATTATTAGTCCCTGCCAAAGGCCAGGGACTAATAGCGATGAGTTCATCGTTGACTGACTATTAGTTTAGGGTTGACTATAGATTTTTGATTTATTTCAAATCTGTAACATAGGAAATCAAAATACGTATTATTTTTAATAATAAAAAAAAATATTTTTCTAATATTTGATTGGCTAATATCTTTCACCTGTTATTGCTGCCTTCACGTCATTCAATGTATTGACAATTAATAGATTTGACAGTGTGGTCAGCGAATTGTACTGGGAAGGGCAGCCGACTATTAGTTTTATTTATTTTCGTATTCACCACGGACTATGATAACTGCCTTCATTTATTCAGCGTTTTGACTGATCTCCATCTCCTCAAGTCGCCTAGCCTCTGCAGCAGACGTAATGGTCGTAAAAGACTGTACAGTTTGGAAGTCGGCCCTGAAAATCAGCTAGCGAAGCTGAGATGTAGGGTTTCGTTTGCGAACGCCTTTAATTTGTCTCGCAGTTTTATTTTCAGATCGGCCCGTTCTATATGCTGTCTTTCCATAAATTTCTTTTCCGTTCTTGTTTCGGTAAAATGTTTTCGCTGATTTTGTCTCTGTATTTGATGAATGCAACAGTCATGCAAGACCTG
>ML776851.1:1259091-1282274 GCA_009831015.1 Picea engelmannii | reverse complement strand
TATATATATATATATATATATATATATATATATATATATATATATATATATATATATATGTGTGTGTGTGTGTGTGTGTATGTGTGTGTAATTTAATTAGTTGTATATATATTTAAATTTTTTGTCAAGCCAGGGATGAGTAACTCCATGGATGAATTGAATTTCATTAAATTGAGCAATACATTAATACAATAAGAAGTGACATTTGGTTTCATCTTCCAAGAGGTTCGATGACTCTTCATATTCACCTATAACTCTTCATATTTCTCCTACATTAATGATTACAATATACCATAATCCCAAGGATTATGTATCTAACATTTATCCTCTTGATCCAAAGGGGTATTTGTAAGTCCAAGCATCTTTCTAAAATTTTCAAACTTTTCTCTTCCAAGCGCTTTAGTGAATATGTCTACAATTTTCTCACTTGTGGAACAATGTATCAGATGAATGGTGTTGGCCTCTACATGATATCAAATTAGATGGTTTTTCATGTTGATGTACTTTGTTCGATCATGGAATCTAAGATTCTTGACCAACTTGATTGCAGAAGTGTTTTCAATCAAAATAGGAGTAGCATTCACCTGTTTCTCCTGCAAATCCTCTAGTATCTTCCTGAGCTACACAATCTCCTTTGTTTCCTCTGCAACAACCACATATTCTGCCTATGTAGTGGAATATGTTGGAATGGATTGTTTGCAGGATCTCCAAGAGATAGTTGTTGATCCAAGACTCACAAGGTATCCTAAAGTAGACACTCCATTCTCCTTATCCCCATCAAAGTTTGAATACATATGTCCAACTAGTTTGAAGTCCTCTACCTTAGAGTATTTGAGCCCAAAGTCTTGGGTTACCTTCAAGTACCTTAGAACTCTCTTGGAAGAACACTAATGTCCTTCACAAGGTTTTTGCATGAACCTACAAAGGATCCCAACTACAAATGAAATATCTAGTCTAGTAGTGGTAAGGTAGACAAGACTCCCCATAAGCTGTCTATATTTAGTTGCATCCTCAAATTCATTCCCTTCTTTTGATGTTAGCTTAAAATATTTCTCCATTGGGGTAGAGGGAGGATTACAATCAGTTGTGCCAAATTTGTTCAACAAATCTCCAATTACTTCTTTTGGGAGATGAATAGATACTTTGGATTATGAGCTACTTCAATACCCAAGTAGTAGTGAATATGTTCCATGTCTATAATCTCAAAACCCTTATTCAATTATTTCTTCATGGATGCAACATATGCTTCATTGTTCCTTGTTATCTAAAGATCATCTACATACACCACATGATATACAATCATTTTCCCAACTTTATTGACAAACAAAGTTGCATCATCAAGATTAAAATGCTTGAAATTGATCTTCAGAAGATGCTCAATTGGATTTTCATACCACACACAAGGTGCTTGCTTTAGGCCATACAAAGACTTGATGAGCGCATACATTATGTTATTGACACTTCACAACAAATCCTTTTGGTTGAGACATGTAGACATTCTCTTTAAAATATCCATTTAGAAAGGTTGTCCTCACATCCATGTGATGAATCTTCCACCTATTATGTGTTTCCAAAGCCAACAATGCATGAATGGTGGCACATTTTGCTGTGGGGGAAATTTTTTCCTCATAGTCTATGCCTTCTTTCTATCAAATCCTTTCACCACAAGCCCTACTTTATGATTTTCAAGTGATCCATTTGATTTGTACTTGTTCTTGTAGACCCACCTACAATCAATTGGTTTGATTTCGAATGGATGATCCACCAACTTCCATGTCCCATTCTTGATGAGAGCATCATACTCCTTTTGCATAGCTTATTTCCACTCATTACAAGAAGCAACTTCTTCAAAGGAAGTTGGTTCAAACTTAGTAGATAAATTCATTTCACAATCATATGAAACCTCCATGGTCTTCTCTTGTTGAAATTTTGGTTCCCGTATTTCCAACCTCATCAACATGAACTGATCCAGATGGATTTTGGTGGCCTCCCACCTATTCCAACTGGCTCATTTTGGTAGTTTTCCAGTTTGGCAGTTTTTTCCCTAGTTTTCGAGTCCCTGACTTGCGGGGCCGTTTTGAGGCCCTAAACAACGTTTTTTAGGGCTCGCCACAGTGAAAATGGAATTTGATAGATAGTAGCAAAATGTGTAGTCCTAGGATAGACCTTTCCAACAGGCTATCGTGCGCCTAAAACAAAGATTGTATGCAAAAGTTACGACCCCGAGAAGTTGATGCACTAACTTACCCAAATGGGGCCCACATGACTTTTGGTGCTTCATCTCCTAGGGTTAGGTTTTTTGGATGTCTAGGGTTTTTGACATTCTTGTTATTGTAAAAATGACTTCAGAGCCTCATTGTAATCATCTTCTTGAGAACGAGCGCAACCATCACATCTCTTCTCAGAGATAAGCCGCCAACATTCTAGCAAGCTTGTTTCTGCTGCATTTTACAGTTTCAACTTATTTCCTTATTGAATAGAAACCAGTTTTACTGTATATTTGTTATTCTGTGTTAAGCATATTTTGATAATAATCTGTATTCATTTCATTCTGCAAATATATTATGGATCAATGGTATCAGAGTGGTCTGCTCCTTGTCGTTCTTAATGCATGTCCCCAACGAGGTCAGGGTATAAAGAATTGGGTCTCGAGCTTGTTTATATTGAGGAAAAAAGCTCTTGCACACCCAAACGATCTCTCATGGAAAAAGAAAATAAATATGACGGGACATGAGATCCCTTCAAAACGTTTCTTGAGGAATCCCTCACGCAACAGAGGAACGAGATGATGGATAATTTTGCGCAAATCCTTTGGCGGCTACCAACAAGCGACACATCTTCCTCAAATGGAGGCGTTGCCCCTTAAGGTACAAATAAACTTCGATATTCCTATATTTGAAGGTCAGATAGATGCAGATGTGGTAGACAAATGGTTGAATCTGTTAGAAGGGTATTTCTCTGTCCATAACTTCTCAAATAGAGAAAAGATTACTTTTGTGCTCCTTAAAGTCGTCTCCCATGTCAAAGATTGGTGGGAAACTTTTTGTGAGCAAAAGGAAACAGAGGAACCCTCATTATTTACAGTTGCAGTCACTTGGGAGTCCTTCAGGGATGCTATTAAGGAACAATACTACCATGTTGGAAGTTATGACGACCTGTACACAAAATGGACCATGTTGTAGCAGGAAAGAGACCAAGCGATGTCTGAGTTCACAAATATCTTCCATACCTTGAGCACCAAGCTGGGTATCAAATATTTTGAGTGACACCTGGTGCTTAAGTATCACTGCAGTTTGCATAGATACATCCAATCTGAAATGGAGTTTCTGGACATCTCATCCTTGGGCGCGACCTACTGATATGTCGTCAAAATCGAGCAGAAGCTCAAACAAAAGATGCGAAAATTTGGGCCTGGGAACCCCTCACAACAAAAGGCAAGAAAGGGAAGCCCCAACCTCCAGAAAAAAGGTCAGAGAAAAGAAGGACAACCTTAGGAAAACCAGTCCAGGATGCAAGCAAAGAAGGACACCAGAAAGACAAAGAAAGATACTGGGAAGTGGTGCGACTTCTATAAGAGCCCCTGGCATAACACTGTTGATTGTCACTGATGGCTGAGGTGAAAGCCTCTAAATCAGATGTGGGTTTTGACTCAGAGTCAGAACTAGAAAGGGGGAGATAGATCATTGAAACAAAACCCAGTGCTACCGTTGCTACCACCAAGCTCCAGCCCAGTGAACCAGACGAGCCAGAGGAAGGCGAGAACCTTTTTCGTTCATAGATGTGGGTGAAGTGTACCCCGCTACACTTCATCGTTGATAGCGGTAGCCAGAAGAACCTCATCTCGACAGAGGTTGTCAAGTGACTCGCCCTGCCGACAATGTCGCACCCGCAACCCTACACCATCGGATGGCTTCACCAAGAAAGCGACATTCGTGTCAGCCAACAATGTCGCCTATCATATGAGATCAAGCCCTTCAAAGATGAGGTATTGTGTGATGTTGCCCCTCTCAAAGTTTGTAATGTTCTTTTGGGCCAACCATATTTATGGAAACGCCATGTTGTATATGAGTCTAGGCCTCACAGTGCTATTATTACTTTGAACAAGAAATTGTACATGATACCTGAGACAGTCCCACCTAATGCTATTTCCTTGATCTCTGCCAAGCAATGCAAGAAGGTCATTTCTCAAACGGGGAAGTTTGTCTTCTTTGTGATTCCCTCTCAGAATGAGCGAAAGATCGCAGCCACATCCAAGGTCTCCGCGACCGACCTCTCCACACAGCAGAAGCAAGTGGATAAGGTTGTGGAAGAATACTAAGATACATTATCCTCACCTACCAGGATACCTCTGCATTGTCAGGTCCAACACCCCATCAATATGACCCTCAATGCACCATTTCCCAATGGGCTAGTCTACCACCACTCACTGTTAGAGAATGAGGAGATCAAGCGACAAATCTAAGAACTGCTCCACGAGAGGCACATCTGTCCCAGCTCACCACCTTGAGGGAGCCCAATCATGTTGGTACAGAAGAAATATGGAACCTGGCGACTCTGCATTGATTACCAGAACCTGAATAAAATCACAGTCAGAAACCGATACCTAATTCCCCGAATCGACGACCTCCTTGATCAGCTCACAGGGGCCAAATACTTCAATAAGATTGATCTGAAGTCTGGCTACCACCAGGTCCCAATAGAACAAATAGATGTATGTAAGACCGCCTTCAAGTCAAAGGAAGGTATTTTTGAATGGTTGGTCATGCCCTTTGGTTTGACAAATGATCCAACCACTTTCATTAGGATGATGGACGATATCATGTGACCATTCACCAATACTTTTGTAGTGGTGTATCTGGATGACATCCTCATTTACAACAAGACTTGGGCAGAACACTTGCAACATATTCAACAGGTTCTGCACACCCTGCGGTAGCACCAACTCTACGCTAACTTGGAAAAATGCTCCTTCAGCATGGGCAGGGTTCATTACCTAGGCTACATCATTGATCAGCATGGCATAGATGTGGATCCATCCAAAATCCAATTCATCCGTGACTGGCCAGCCCCAACCACACTCATCGAGCTTCAGAGCTTCTTGGGCCTTGCCAATTTCTACCGCAGGTTTGTGTTGGGATTCTCCGATATTACATGGGTCCTCATCCAAGTAATCATGGGTGGTGGTAAGGAGAAATTTGTGTGGGGTCGGTCCCAACAACAAGCTTTCGATGATTTGAAGCAACGCTTATGATCAACCTCAGTATTTTCACTACCAGACCTGTAACAACCCTTTGAGATCGAGACAGATGCTTCAAACTATGTTGTGGGCATCATTCTCACTCAGCACGACCACCCTGCGGCCTATCGTAGTGAGACACTATTAGATGTTGTCTATAAGTACCCTACTTACAACAAAGAAATGTACTCCATAGTGCAAGCCTGTTGCCAGTGGAGATATTACATTCTTGGGAAGGAGACAATCATCCACACTGATCATAAGCCACTATAGTTCATGCAGACACAAGGCAAATTTCATAATCACCGCCATCAGAAGTGGTCCACGTACTTGCAACAATTCTAGCTCAACATCAAGTATAAAATGGGAAGCACCAGCCACGTCGTTGATTTCCTCAACATACCTCCAGTCACGACACTTACCACGGTGCTAGACTCATGCGGCCATGAGACCTCTGGATGGTCCCAGCTCTATGAAACAGACTCAGACTTCACCACCACCTACCAAATGTTGGGCACAAACGTAGTTGTCGCTAATTTCCATCTTCAGGACGGGTTGTTGTGCCATTTGGTCCATATCTACGCTCCATCAAGCGAGCGAGCAAAGATGATCTGGGAAGCCCACTACAGTCAGGTGGAAGGACACTTCGACGTCGAAAATATAGTGGCAATGCTGCATAAACATTTCTACTGGATGAAACTTCGACAGGAGGTCAACAAGTATACCAGGTCCTACATTTCCTGCGCGATTTCCAAACCAACCACTAAGAAACAAGGCCTGTACACCCCTATGCCTACTCCTGACAGTGTTAGAAAGTAGTGGATGTGCTCGTTTAACCATAGACAATATAGCAATATTGGCACCCAACCATAGGCTGAATCCACCCCCGAGCACCTTAACCTTGACAGAGAAATATTCTGGAAGCAAACCTTAGGCTTAATAGCCAAACAAAGGTGGCACACCTCTCTCCAAGGATAGCACACCAAGCAAGAATAACAAAAGTTGATCAAAGAGTCCAACCCAGAAAAACAAAAATACAGATTGCAGAACTGCTGGCAATAACTGCTCCCAGGACTTGCGCACAAACTAGCCAACTGCAGTGCGCACAAGTGTACTTCTGCAGTTCTGAGAATCCTGGCCAAAATGAAGATTGGCCTCCTATATTTATACTATTTCTGCCAGACTGTCTGGGCCGACTTCTCATTATAGGTGCTAATTGCTTAATATATAACATTTCCTTTTAGTCGACTTCTTCTCTCGGAGGCTAATAACCTAATACAAATCATTCTCTTGAGCCGACTTGTCTTCTAGGGTTCTTAACCAATTATTTAGGGTTTCTTCTAGCTTCCAAGAATATTGTATTCTCGTCAGGTTTACACATGGAGGTAAATACCTCCCGCAACTACCATAATATCAACACTCCCTCCTAACTAAGGAGGTATTGAGCACAAACATACCATTGAATCAGTAGCATCATCATAGTCGTACAGACTATCTCATGATTAGATCACGAACACCATCATCACTATCAGTGTCATCTGAAAACATCAACTGCATCATCTCTCGAAACCATACTCCATCTGAGTAATCAGACATGATGTTGAATAAGTTAATCACTTCAAGGAGTGATACAAAATCTATTCTTCTAATCCAGGCACATGTCCTAGGAGAATAGATGTTCTGGACCATTTTTCGTCTGAAGAATCTATGTCCATCAGTACATTGATCATCCATCTAGCTGATAATCATTTTCAACATTACTGATAGTCTACAAGGAAATCAAAACAATGTCATTCAATAGAACACAATTGTGTCTATCCATAGTAGTACACATCTACAATCTAGTGGTACACTATCACACCAAGTAGCACACAACTATTTAATCAGTGACACATAGTCACAATCAGTGGAACACATCCACCGTAGTAGCATACATCTATTGTCCAGAGACATACATTCCCCATAGAAATCATATCATATGATATCAACCTGCACAGAAAAACAATGTTATGATATAAATTGAATCATCTGGGCCATTCTTCCACTCACATCTGTGAGATTTGGAAGAGAATCTGCCCTTAGAAGGTAAAACATCAGTCATGAACTAATGGAATATTCTTCTCAAGCAAGGAAGAATAATTTTCCTGATTTCTAATCCTAGACCATTCACCTATCCGGGCCATTCCTCCAGCACTAAACAAAGTGCAACATGGAGAGAATGAGTCTGCCCTAGGGAATGCATGTCCCTGATTGTTGAACCTGGACCATTCACCTATCTGGGCCATTCCTCCGACACTAAACAAAGTGCAACCTGGAGAGAATGAATATTCCCTAGGGAATGACTGTCCAGACCATTTCCTAAGGAAATGATTGTCCTGCACCAACCTCCAAAACAGACCATTCTTCGAAACTGCTCACAACTGTGAGCTTCGAAAGAATAACTGTCCGGCGAGGCGGGCGAGTCTTCTTGACCACTACTGAGAGTGACTGTCAAGAAGAAATACTATCCTAGACCATTCCCCCACACTGGCCACAAGGAGAATCGTTGTTTATGGTTCATCAATAATCCATCGAACCATTTTCATTACAAAAATGACTGTTCGATCTGGACCATTTTCCGAACTGGAAAATGCATGTTTGTCAGAAATCTCAAACCACTTTCCGAACTGGAAAGGAACTGCTCATCCTGGACAATTTTTCAAACTGAAAAATGATTGTCCATAAATCAATAACATACCAGTTCTCCCTCCCAACCTAGGATTCATCTCTTCCCTTTTCAATAAGGAAGTCCTCTCCACGAGCTCCAACTTGTTTCTTGAGTATGAAAACTCTTTCATCTTGGATAAAGGCTTTACCAAAATATCTGCTCATCTGTGGAGATATATTTGAGAACCACTTCTCCTTTATGGACCTCATCACGGAGAATGTAATTCTTGATCTCAATGCACTTCAATTTTTCTGGAACACTGGTTTTCTCTGAAGGATTCATATAGCTCTGATCATTATAGTATATCATAGTTGGATTCATCTCTTTTGTTTCCTGCTAGTTCACAACATCTTGGCAAGGGTCAAACTGGAACATATCCAAGTGGTACTTCTTCTGCTATCATGAGAGTTTGTCATGGATTGGCAATCCATCATCCTGAAGTTATGAGTAACCATTATGATACAATATCTCTGTTATAGAAAGTTTTCACCACACTTCTGTTGTGCATTGGAGGTTCTCCACCAAGTTGTCTTCTTCCATCTGCATACAAGGGTCTCTTTCTGGTATACCTCAAAGCCTTGAGGTTTCTCTACATACGCTCTTTGTTCAATTATTCTGGAGAATAGTATTTGCATTCATTTGATGTAGACTCCAACCCATGGATATTGCAGGCGATATAATGGCTCATGTAGAGGTATGTCTAGTTTACTGGGACAATAAATCATCATAGTCTTCTCCCTCCATTCGGGAGAACCTCTAGTTCTAGATCTCGCAATGCTTACATTCATAAGTCTTCCATACACTGTTCTTCATAACAACTTTAATTTCCTCTGCTTGATTTCTTTTAGTGAATTCAGACCAGACTGGTAGTCTTGTGATTCTCGATACAGTGACTGGTTATTCTGGCTTTTCTTTCTCTCTTGGAATCTTCCTGTTCTTCCTCATGTTTTTCTTTAGCTCTTGGGTCCATGGAGTTTTTCTATAGATTCCATGTCTTGAAGATTCCAACTTCTTTCTTTCATCATAGGACCATGGATGTGGATGGAAAACCAGGGATACTTTAAGGCTTCTTTTCGAAGAAGACTTCTTCTAAAGTCATACTGAACATGTGATGTTTTTCATGGTTGCTACCATGGATAGATACCTCATCATCTTCAATGGATCATATACTTTAGGATTAGCTCCCTCCTAATCCTTGCTTCATGCATGAATGCGTGCTCTTCTTTTGGAAATATATAATTGGCTCCCTCCATCTAACAGATTCCATTGTTTCATCTGCATCCTTATTGCCTTCTGCAAAGTGTCACAAGTCTTTTTCCAATTTCCTCTCTATTGTTGACTTCTTTCTGTCTTTACTTCTTCTAGGTTTCTTCAAGATTGCTTCTGATTTCGGCTTATCTTGGAGTTGTTACTTATGTAATAACTTCCACATGAATTGTTATTGGGGGTTGTTGGTGTACTTCATCCTTTTATGTGCATTGCCTGACTTGTAGTCATTGTGATAACAATCCTTATCTTGTTGTTCTTCCATAGGTATAGTTTCTCTTTGAACATATTATCTTCTAAGAAATAGATATGCATGATATGTACAAAAAAAATGGTATGTACAAGAACTATGAAGAGTATTGTTACCTTGTCTTAGAAGAAGAAGTCTGTTTTGTCCTGCTTGGCTTTCTTTGAGGGTTCCCTTTCTTCAGAAACTGATGCTTCGTGTGTTTCCTTCCTTTTCTTTAGCTCGAGACAATGATTCTTGTAGTGACCATATTTTCGACAATTGAAGCATTGTATTTTTGACATATCTTTCTCTTGATTTGGTTTCTTCCTGGAGCCAAACTTCTTTTTAGTCCTGAAATTATTGAACTTTGCTGTGAAGGATTGATCATCGTATTTCTTTTGGGGTTTCTCTTTTGCACTGATTCTTGATTCTTCTTGTGCACATCAAGTCCAAAGTTCTTCAAATGTGGGATACTCCTTCCTTGTGTTCATTCTTGTGGCAAATGCATCCCATGTCTTGGGAAGACCATTGAGTACTATATTTACTAGTTCCTTCTCTGAAATGATCTCTTCAATGGATTGTAGTTGATCTCTCAACTGAGAGATTTTCACAAAGTACGATGTTATGCTGTCATCATCATTCATTTTCATGTCACCAAGCTCATTCTTCAGACTCATTATCTGTCCAATGTTTATGACTGAGAAGAGGTTTATTAGGGCATCATACATCTTCTTAGATGAGTCAAGATGGGAGATGTAGGGTATCAAGTGGTCTTTTATAGAGTCCAATATGATACTCATGGAATTGATGTCACTGTCTTTGAACTTCTCCAAAACTACAACGTTATGAGGTTCCTTCTCTTTTCCTTCTTCTAACTGTGGTTCCATGATCTTTCCTTTCACAATATCCAACACTTTATTCTTGGCAAGGATGAGGTCAATCCTTGTTTTCCATGCTATGAAGTTAGAAGACCCTTCTAACTTGTTTTCTGACTTCATAGAGTAAGTCATAACTGCTTTGACTTGGTCAACCCTTGATTTTGACCAAAAAATCAAACTTGACATCTTAGCTTGCTGAGAGTATCAAGAGATGTGCTAGGCTAGGGCGCACTAGTATATCTAGAAATTAGGTCAATCCCTTCACTTAATGTGCCTCAACGAGAGGGTTAGGGTTTCGTTGTTGCAACAAGAACTGGCTGCAACTCCCAATCTATCTTCCAACGATTAGACTGTTTGAAGATAGTGTGGGCCCATAACCTATTAGAAAGTAATGTATGTGCTCATTTAACCATAGACAATATAGCAATATTGTCACCCAAACATAGGCCGAAGCCACCCCCTAGCACCTTAACCTTGACAAAGAAATATTCTGGAAGCAAACCCTAGGCTTAATAGCCAAAAAAATGTGGCACACCTCTCTCCAAGGATAGCGCACCAAGCAAGAATAACAAAAGCTGATCAGAGAGTCCAACCCAGAAAAATGAAAATACATATTGCAGAATTGCCGGCAGTAGTTGCTCCCAGGACTTGCGCACAAACTGGCCAACTGTAGTGCACACAAGTGTACTTCTGCAGTTCTGAGAATGCTGGGCAAAATAAAGACTGGCCTCCTATATTTATACTATTTCTGCCAGACTGCCTAAGCTGACTTCTCATTCTGGGTGCTAATTACTTAGCATATAACATTTCCTTTTAGCCAACTTCTTCTCTTGGAGGCTAATAACCTAATACAAATCATTGTCTTGAGCTGACTTGTCTTTTAGGGATCTTAACCAGTTATTTAGGGTTTCTTCTTGCTTCCTGGAATATTCTATTCTCGTCAGGTTTACACGTGGAGGTAAATACCTCCCGCATCTACCATAATATCAACAGACAGGACATGGGAATCTAGCTCAATGGACTACATGTCGGGCCTCCCATCCACCAAGAGGGTCAATGAATGTGTTTTTGTGGTTGTGGATTGCTTTTCTAAGATGGTGATTCTGGTCGCCTGCAAGAAGAGCACCACAACAGAGGCTACTACCAAGCTCTTCTTTGAACGAGTCTGGGTACATTTTGGAATCCCACAAAACATTTTCTCAAACCGGGACAACCAATTTCTCAGCACATTCTGGTCAAGCCTCTGGTCACTGTTGGACACCAAGCTCACCAAATCCATGACCTTCCACCCCCAGACAGATGGCCAAACCGAGGTCATAAATCGAATAATCGTGAATATCCTGCGCATGTATAATTCCAAGCACCCTCACACATGGGATGAGAGTCTCCCCTATGTTCAACATAGCTACAACTGAGCCCTGCATATCTCAACCAACCATAGCCCCTTTCAGGTGGGGTTGGTATTCCAACCATTGGGTCCCATAGATGTTGCACTACCCCTTGCGGTCACCTCGACCGACTCATCTCCTTCTCCAAATGAAGTTGAAAAAGCTACCTGTTTTATTGAGTGGATCCAACACATCCGTCAACATGTTCATAATATCCTACAAAAGTCCAAAGACAAGTACAAGCAGCTCCATGATCAACACCGGGTGCCACATAAGTTTTAGGTGGGCGGAAAAGTTTGGTTTCACTTGCAGAAAGAGCGCCTTACAAGACCCCATTAGAAGCTTCTACGACTTCGTTATGGGCCGTACACCATCACCAAGGCTGTGGGTGATCATGTTTTCGATCTCAACATTCCTCCTTTCCTTGGCTTACACCCAGTGTTCAACGTGGATATCCTTCGACCGTATTTCCCACCATTATTGGATGCCTCAGAGATAGAAGAACAACTGACACCAATAGACATCAACCCTGACTGCATACAATAGGAATCTAGTGATCATATTGTGGACAAATAGATCAAGGTCACTTGCTAGAAAACGATCCAGCTTTATTGAGTTGTCAATGTAGGGCAACTCCTGCAACAAGGAAAGTGGCTCACCCGGGGCCAAATTCAGTAGAAATTTCCTCATCTGATGGGGGAACTCAACACAATGGAGACTATTGCTTCCTAAGGGGGGAGGATTGATCCAAATGGATGTTGGTGGCCTCCCACCTATTCCAACTGGCTCATTTTGGCAGTTTTCCAGTTTGCTAGTTTTTCCCTAGTTTTCGAGTCCCTGACTTGCGGGGCCGTTTTGAGGCCCTAAACAACATTTTTTAGGGCTCGCCACAGTCAAAATGACTTTTGAAGATAGAAAGAAAATATTTATTCCTCGGATAGACCTTTCCAATGGGTTATCGTGCACCTAAAACGAAGATCGTTTGCAAAAGTTACGACCCCGGGGAGTTGATGTACTAACTTACCCAAACGGGGCCCACTTGACTTTTGGCGCTTCATCTCCTAGGGTTAGGTTTTTTGGATGTCTAGGGTTTTTGACATTCTTGTTATTGTAAAAAGGCCTTTATAGCCTCATTGTAATCATCTTATTGCGAATGAGCGCAACCGTCACATCTCTTCTCAGAGATAAGCCGCCACCATTCTAGCAAGCTTGTTTCTGCTGCATTTTACAGTTTTAGCTTATTTCCTTATTGAATAGAAACTGGTTTTACTATATATCTGGTATTCTGTGTTAAACATATTTTGATAATAATCTGTATTCATTTCGTTCTACAAATATATTCCAGATCATGAACACTTTCAAGTGTCTTTATGAGCCACTTTGGACATTTTTGCGATGGTACATATTTCTGAACTAATTGAGATGGTACTACATTCCCATCAAGGTTCATCCTTTCAATCCTCTCAATCACATCATCTAATTTAACCTCATGTTTTGATGAAGTGGTTGGCTCTTCAAAATGAGGGAGAGACGACACTTCAAAAGGAGATTCCAGAGATTGATCCAAGATAGGGATCCCCCGTTCAAGATATGAAATCTCATCATCAAACTCATGATATGTCTTCACATGTATGAATATATGTATTATACCTAGGGGGTAATATGGGGTACCTATGGAGGTACCCAATGGGAGTAATAATAGATATATGACAATGTACATGTACTAATGTGAACACATTAAAGTTGAGAAGGTTTACTAGAAGGTTCCACCTATTAGAAGATTCATTCTCTAGAATGTTCTTAGGAGATACAGAGTGTCATATAAATAAGTGTAAGCAATGTATTGGAGCATAGTGAAGAATATTGTTATTGTAACAAGAAATGATTGCTTGGAAGTGTTATCCTTCCATAAGAATTATTGTATGGTGTTACCCTACCTCAAAGGTTTTCTCTCTACATTCTTGTGTGATTATTTTATGTGAATGATTTGGGTTTCTTAGTAAAGTTAAGGATTTCTCTTTTATATTCTATATTTATATCTAAAAACATAACATTTGGTATTAAAGCTCTTTCTCTGAGCAAAAAAGGAAGATTTTTTTTTCTTTGCATATTTTTTCAAAGGAAAAAAGGGGGCGCCATACTTCAAGTTAATTTCTGAAAATTTCTGAGAATAATTTGTAGAAACCAATTGGATATTTGAGTTCTTATTAGAAAATACCCAATTAAAAAAAAAAAATCGTCCACAACGGAGTCTATGAATTAAAATGATCAACATTTTAAAATCAACAATTTTCAGGGTTTTTCAGGAAACGACCGTGTGATTTGCAAAGAAAGCTATTTTTATAAACCCTAGTTGATGGTCCTAATATTGAAGAATTCATAAAGTCCCAAAATTTAGTATGGAAAGAGAAGTGGAAATTTATGTTACCCTTTAGTTTTAGAGAAGATGCTAGCATATGGTGGAATTCATTAGACTTTGCCAAGATGATGGCACTTTCAGATGAAGAAATAAAAAAAATTCTTTTAGATAGGTGGTCTCATGTTGGATAAAATTATGCAAAGAGCACCAAGGGTTTATTTTCATGTGGCAACTCCATACTACATGTCCATGGATGCATTCAACAAGATACGGTTATTGTTTCTATCAACCCTAGTTGCATGCATAATTTTATCAATGTTAATTTGGCTAAAAGGTTGCAAGTGCCTGCAAAGAATATTCAAATCACTCAGGTTGAGGGTGAAAATGTTCAAATTTTGAAATATTTGAAGATTACCATGGATAAATATATGTTTCATTTTGATTTTCATGTCATATATACGAAGGATGTGGATGTTATTCTTGGATATCCTTGGATGGAATCAATTGGTATAGTTAATGTGAATGTGAAAAATAATTTTTTGAATATATGGTACAAGAGAAAGAAAATTACACTCCAAGCTATGTCTCTTAGTAAGCCAGAAGGGCCCACAGGGGCTACTAAAGAAATTATTGCAGGGAAAATAATTGTAGAGTTAGAGGTTGAATAAAAAATAGATCCTACCAAAGCATGTGAACCAAAATATCAGGAAGGCAATAAAAAGAAATCCAAGGAGCTACATGACTCAAAGGAACCACGTGTTGAAGAGTCCAACTCAGAAGAAACAAGATCTAAGGTTGTTGTATATCACCGTCCATGCCACTTGTAGAAACAACAACCATCAAGGAAATATAATGGGCATCAACAAACTTATTATGGAACAACTTGGCACCCAAAAGGAAAGAAATTGAGATATACATGATGGTATAACAACAATGCATGGAGACATCACAACATAACAAGGAGCAATCAGATTTCGAGTCAAGGTAGAAACACAATAGTTGGACCCCATGTTCACATTTCATTAGGTTGGATGGAGGCTTGTGCTTGGCACCAATTGGCTACATTGCTTAGCGGATCATATTGTATGGTTTCTTCTCAAATTTTGAGGAAGAAACATGCGAAAGGGGATGGAATGTAGTATACATAGGGGGGTAATATGGGGTACCTAGGGAGGTACCCAATGGGAGTAATAATAGATATATGACCATGTACATGTAATAATGCGAACACAATAAAGGTGAGAAGTTTTACTAGAAGGTTCCACCTACTAGAAGATTTCTTCTCTAGATTGTTCTTAGGAGATAGAGAGTGCTATATAAAGAAGTGTAAGCAATGTATTGGAGCATAGTGAAGAATATTGTTATTGTAACAAGAAAGGATTACTTGGGAGTGTTATCCTTCCATAAGGATGTATATGGTGTTACCCTACCTCAAGGGTTTTCTCTCTACATTCTTGTGTGATTATTTTATGTGAATGATTTGGGTTTCTTATTGAAGTTAATGATTTCTCTTCTAGATTCTATATTCAGATCTAAGAACATAACAATCTATCAAGATGATCAAGATGTCGCTCAATAGTCTTGCCATTTTTCGTGGATTCAAGAAAAACCACATCTTTAGAAAGAATGAATATTTTTTTTACCTCATCATGAAGATGATATGCCTTGGTGGTATTTAAGTACCCTAAGAATATGCACTTTCAACTCCTTTCACCAACTTTGTTTCTTTGCTCCTCAGGAACTAAATCATAATAGGTGGAACCAAAAACCTTGAGATGCCTCAGTGAAGTAATGCGACAATACCACATTTCATAAGGAGTCTTGTTCCCAAGACCATGAGATGGACTTTTGTTTTTCACATACGCTACATACATAATTACATCAACCCAAAACATCAACTTCACATTCTTAAAAAATGGCATTGAACGTACCATATTCAAGAGTGTCATGCTCATTCTTTTTGCTACACCGTTCTATTGAGGATTGTATGGAATAGTGGTTTGATGTTTGATTCCATGTTGGATAAGAAAGTTTTCAAACTCATTAGAAGTATATTCCCCTCCATTACCAGTTCAAAGAGTGCCAATACGAGATTGTGTTTCATTTTCAATCCATAAATAACAAAAATTAAATGTTTCAAATGCTTGAGATTTATGTTTCAACAAATAAGCCCAATACATTCTGGTGTAGTCATCAATAAATGTCATGACATATGTATTACCAAAAGCAGATATAACATGCATGGGGCCACACAAATCAGAGTGTATCAACTTTAGCTTTCTAGATGCTCTTGAAACGAAATCATGAAAATGTTGCTTGTTGTGTTTACCAAGGGTACATGCCTCACATTGCTTCAAATTCCTTAGAATGGTGGACACACTAGAAAAACCATTTTTCTTCAACATATGAAGAATATCATAACTTATGTGCCCAAATCTAGCACGTCATAAGAGATTGGATGACAATGTACCTTCATCATGGTGGGAAAAGTATGTTGAATCGTGTACCCATGTAGATGTCCCTTTCAACTTCAACAATTTTTCATCCTCCCATCTTGTCATGATGACCATGTTGTCGAAATACCTCCTTATTTAAAATTTTCCTTCAAACATATGAATAGAATGGCCTTGTTGTCAAATGTGCATAAGAGACAACAAGTTCCTCCGCAACTCAAGAAGATAGAGAAAATTATGTAAAATAAAATTTGGGAATCCGGGCAATTTGATCATAATGAGGTAAAAACCTGTAGGTTTGAGACTAGAACCATCTACAAAGTTTACTGCACCATATACATTTTCATTCAATTCCTCAAATAAGTCTCTCCAAAAAATCATGTTGCAAGTAGCACCAATGTCAAGCAACAAGGTATCTCTCCAAGGAACAAATGAAGTTTTGAACAAATCTTCATTTATGTCAATATTGCATTGAGTAACAACAAAATGAGTGGATTCATGAGCTTTACCTTTGTCTTTCTTATGTTCCTTTTTTTCTTTGATATTCTCCCATGGGATTCTACATGTCTTTGCTTCATGTCCATTCTTTCCAAAACAAACACATTGAAGATCAAATCTCTCACCTTAATTATGCCCACCCCCCTAACTTTGAAATTCTTCTTTCCTCATTCTCTCTAACTGCCTTCTCTTCTAGGAGAATGAAATGTTTGATTCTTTCTTTATGAGAAAGAAACACAGACTCTCCAATGGGCTGAGCTATCTTCTTCCCAAAACCCTTCTCACGTTCTGCAATTTTCTTGACCAAAGAGTCAAAATCGAGGGATTTCAGTTGTCCACTAGCTTGAAGTGATTCAAGATAGTGAGAATATGTGGGTTAGTGGGCCTTGATGAGGTTGTGAGAGAAAGTTTTTTCTCCACACTAGTAGCATCAATGCCATGAATTATGGCTTTAATTTCAGATGCTAGAGCCATGTGATCATTATCCTTCAACTCTAGGTTGAAGAACTTCAACTACAATTGAGTTAGCTCCAATTCTGAATGTGAATCATAGAAATATTTCAACTTCTTCAAAGCACCCCAAGAATTTTTGATAGATTTGATGTGATGACTCACCTCTTCATTTACAGAAGCAACGATCAAGGCATATGATTTCTTATCTTTATTTGTCCATATAGCAAGTTCTTTATATGTTGTAGGTTTGTTAGGTGAAGTATCTCCATCACAATTGTCATCCCAAAGATCATTGAAGATATGAGTATGCTCTATCTATCTTGACCATTCTGGATAATTCTCTTTGCCACTAAGCACCACACCAACGATTGAGACAAGATAATGCATTTTACAAAAAATATCACTTTAATACAATAATATTTGCAATAAAATAATTGACGAAGAGTGAATGATCAACATAATCGATGAGAAATAACTTTGAAGCACCAAATCAAGCACAAGGAAAATTTTTAGTTGGTTTCATGCCAAGTGGGCTGAGGATGTTGATACCCCACGTCTACAAAGAGATCTACAAGTTGTCTAAGCATGAGAAACATACATGCACACATTCATCGAGCACAACGACTATGTGAACACATTTGTGATATCAAATCCTTCATGTTTAGAATGAAATCGGGTTGGAGGTCAACCACAATGCTCTTTCTCTCGAGGGAACAAATAAAATTGGGACACAAACCACCCAAGACAACAGATAATGGCGTCAATAGAGAAGCCAAAGGGTTTAACGAATTTGACTAGGCGACCACAATGATCCAAGACAATCAACTTGGAGTTACCAAGTTTGAGTTCATGGAAAGTCTATAAACCTCATCGTTCTCCTTCTCTGCAACCAAATCCAAAGGATGAGCATGCCCAAGATTTATGTAATGTGTGCAAAATACACTAACAAGCCAATCATAGGTTTTAATATAGAAATTGAGCCAAACTATTTGGCTCAATTCAAATTCACTTGAGAGTCTTTTGTCATGTTGATTCCCATCAACATTCGATGAGTAACATGGTTCAAATTAAACTTGGACCGTTCCTACCTCGAAAAGAAGCAACAAGTAGGTGGGATTGAACAACCAATGCAATGAGGAGGTAATTTAATGAAAAGATGTAATCCTATGAGGGATGGATTCAAGAGGTCAAAGGGTTTCTTTGGAAGATCATGGATTTATCAAAAACAACCTGGCTTTGAAATCAATATCAGGCCAGGGATGAGTAACCCCATAAATGAATTGAATTTCATTAAAGTGAGTCATATATTAATACAATAAGAAGTGACCTTTGGTTTCATCTACAAATAGGTCCGATGACTCTTCCTATTCACCTATGACTCTTCATATTTCTCCTACATTAATAATCACAATATACCATAATCCCAAGGATTAGGTATCTAACAATTATGTTTTCATCTTTACCAAATTGTGAAAAAATAACTAACAAAACCTATTATAAGTTAATTTGTAATCAATATTAAGACACATTTCAAAGTTCAGAGTCATCAACAACTTGAAGGAATTTCTTAGAAATACTTCTCATTGAGTTTAGATATCATTGGTTACTCTACTCAAAGGGGTTCCTTAATCTTATAGTTTGAATTTGGTTAGTTTTTTATAATTTTCTATTTTTCCTTATTTAGAACGAAATTTCTTACAAACACTTCTCATTGAGTTCATATATCATTGGTTACTCTACTCAAAGGGGTTCCTTAATCTTGTAGTTTGAATTTGGTTAATTTTTATAATTGTTCTATTTTTCCTTGTTTAGAACTTTTTTCATTATTTAGGTAGTACCAACTTGTCATAGTTTGTTATTTTAAACTTTGTAATGTCCCCTTCCGAGTGATCATGGGACTCGAACACAGTAGCCTAAGTGATTCCCATAGGCTATAGTCCTTAAGAAGGGAATTAATTAATTATTTAATTTCCTAAGGGGAAAAGTGCCTAAAAAAACGACATTAGATAATTAAAAAGAGGGAAAAGGGAAAAAGCACCTAAAGTGACTTAGGAAGAATATGAAACGCCACTTAAATTGATTAAAAGGGAAAAAGGGTTGCAAAAGAGTGAACGAACAAATAAAAGGGAAAAAGGAGGGCACTCTCTCTCATTCTATCCTTGGTATTTTCTAATTTTCTCATTGAGAGAGCTCATTGTGGTTTTGGAACTCTTGGGACGAAAACCCTAGGAGGATTCTCAGAGATTGGCTTCGGTGGTGAGACCATCCACCCTATTTAGTCCATCCGGGGAAGAGATCACATAGATTTCTTTGTTCTGCTTCAGTGAGAAAAAGTAGTTCTTCTTGGATAGTGAAGTTCTCATTCTTATGGGTTGGGATTTACTTGTGGCGGCTGGGTTTTTGCTTGAAGAAGTCAATTTGAGTTTTTAGAGAGGTCGAGCAACCTCAAGACTACATTTTTGGAAATTGGAGCTCACATTCCTTGTGGTTGGAGGTCAATTTCCCTTGAGGGACGAGGTGTGGATGAATAGAGGGTCAAATCTATTCAACCTGGGTGTGTTCCTTGCAGCAGGGCGCAAATGGTGATGAGAGGGGGAGCCATTCTTCTTGTGGGTCGAGTTGGTGCCTCAAGGAGTTCGTGAACACTTACTGGGCGCATATTGGAGCCATTGGGGTCGATTTCAATTGTTGGCCAACGATTTATTACCTTGACGGGCGTATTCTATTTGTTGTACACTTTATATCAGATATGGGAGCCAACTCTTTCATGGTTGGGTCATGGCTCTTCTCTGGCTGAGCCTCTTGGTTCTTGGACGTTGTTGTATGTGTGTGGGTGATACAGGTCGATATCGGTGGCCACCCACCTTTACCAACTGGCTCAAAACAGTTTTCTGCCAATTTTGACAATTTACTATTTTTAGCAGGTTTTAACTTCCGGGGCCATTTTGAGGGCCTAAATGAAGGTTTTTTGAGATCGAGGTTCTCAATTATATCCTAAGGAATATTAAGCCCCCAAAATGAATCTCCTCTATGATACCTTTCCAACGAGCTATCATACGCCTAAAATGGAGATCATATGCAAAAGTTACGACCTCGGGAAGTTGATGTACTAACTTACCCAAACGGGGCCCACATGACTTTTGGCGCTTCATATCCTAGGGTTAGGTTTTTGGATGTCTAGGACTTTTGGCATTCCCGTTTATTGTAAAAAGGCCTTCAGAGCCTCATTGTAATCTTCTACTTGCGAATGCGCGCTGCCGTCACATCTCTTCTCAGAGATAAGCCACCACCATTCCAGCAAGCTTATTTCCGTTGCATTTTACAGTTTCAACTTATTTCGTTATTGAATAGAAAACCAGTTTTATTGTATCTCTGTTATTTTGTGTTAAGAACCTATTAATAATCTGTATTCATTTCGTTCTGCTCATAAAATTCGGATCAGTGGTATCAAAGCAGGCTGCTCTTGATCGTTTTTTCAGTGCATGTCCCCGATGAGGTCCGAGTATAGCAAGTTGGGTCTCGAGCTTGTCTCTCTTGAAGACAATTGCTCTTGCACACCCAAGAAACCCTCAATGGCGGAAGAAAAGAAAAATGATGGAGCAAATGATCCTATCAATCTGTTGCTTGAGCAAGCTCTCACGCGACAAAGGGGCAAAATGATGGAGAATTTTGTCCACATCCTTCAACGCCTGTCGATAACATCAGGCGCATCTTCATCAAGCGGCCACTTTGGAGGCACCTCGCCTTTCAAGGTACAAGTTAATTTTGATATTCCTGTATTTGAAGGACAGATAGATGCAAAAGCCCTAGAAAAATGGTTAACTCTACTAGAAGGTTATTTCTCTATTCACAACTTTTCTGACAAAGAAAAGATCACCTTCGCACTCCTTAAAGATCTCCCTCATGTCAAACATTGGTGGGAAACTTCCTGGGAGAAAAGTTCCACAGAGGAGTCTGGATTATATGGGGCCGATCCCACTTGGGATTTTTTTGTGGATGCGGTAAAGGAACAATATTACCCTGTTGGCAACTATGAGGACCAGTACATGAGATGGACCACACTGCGGCAAGAGAGGGGCCAAGCAGTTATGGAGTTCACCAATACCTTCCATACATTGTGAACTAAGATGGGTATCAAAGACTCTGAGTGACACTTGGTTCTGAAATACCGCGGGGCTCTACACAGATACATCCAGACTGAAATGGATTTTCTGGACATCTCATCACTCGGTGCTGCTTATCGATATGTTGCTAAAATTGAGCAGAAATTTAAGCACCAGAACAAACGAGAGTTTGGGTCTGCAAATCCACAAGAACCAAAGTATGACAAAGATGACCCTAACAAAAAGTTTCCCGAAAACCAGTTCAAGACACAGGAAAAGAAGGGTCACGGGAAGACAAAGAAGGACACTGGAAAATGGTGTGATTTCCACAAAAGCCCCTGGCACAACACCGATGAATGTTGCTCAAAACAGTCATTGGTGGTCGAGATCAAAGACAAGGAGTCGAACCCTGATTCATAATCTGATTCTGAAAATACTGGTAAAGGATAGATCATTGATGCAGACCCCACTGCTATTGTCGCGACTGCAGCCATTCAACCAGAAGAACCAACAAATCCCGAAGAGGGGGAGCACCTTTTTCATTCACAGATGTGGGTGAAGGGGACCCCGCTGCATTTTATTGTTGATAGCAGAAGCCAGAAGAACCTCATCTCAGCAGAGGTCATCAAACAGTTAGGATTGTCGACAACACCACACCCGCAGCCATACAACATTGGGTAGCTTCACCAAGGACGAGATCTCCGTGTCAGCCAACAATGTCGATTATCATACGGCATCCAACCCTTCAAGGATGAGGTATTATGTGATGTTTCCCCATTGGATGTCTGTGATGTGCTCTTGGGCCAACCATAGATGTGGAGACGCCATGATATTTATGAGTCTCGACCCCATAGTGTCATTGTTACTTTGGGGGGTCATCTCTAAAGAATACTAGAGGTAGTTTCGACTACTGTTCCACCTAAAAAGTGTCGCAAGGTAGTATCTCATACTGCAAAATTCATCTTCTTCACGATCTGTTCAAAAGGAGAATAAAAGAACACTGCACCCACTACAGCCTTGCCCCAAGCACCTTCTATCCAACAGAAGCAGGTCGACAAGGTTGAAGCAAAGCGCAAAGATCCCTTCTGCACACCGTCCTCTCATGTATCTCTACTTGTTGAATAGCCTCAAACTCAAAAGGTTTGTGACAGACTTCCACAAACTGAGCAACGCGACGTCTCCAACAAGACAAGAAGCTCACCAAGATGCAGATTCAACAAACACTTTTCCCTCTCCCCTGGGAACTCAACACAATGGAGACCATTGCTTCCTAATGAGGGAGGATTGATCTCGGTGGCCACCCACCTTTACCAACTGGCTCAAAACAAATTTCTGCCAATTTTGACAATTTACTATTTTTAGCAGGTTTTAACTTCCGGGGCCATTTTGAGGGCCTAAATGAAGGTTTTTCGAGATCGAGGTTCTCAATGATATCTTAAGGCATGATTGAGCCCCCAAAATGAATCTCCCCGACGATACCTTTCCAACGAGCTATCATACACCTAAAACGGAGATCGTATGCAAAAGTTACAACCCCGGGAAGTTGATGTACTAACTTACCCAAACGGGGCCCACATGACTTTTGGCGCTTCATCTCCTAGGGTTAGGTTTTT